>AJFL01001099.1:0-39521 GCA_000467735.1 Rhytidhysteron rufulum CBS 306.38
TAGGTCCCACGACAGATGGATCTGACTTCCATCACTCATCCACTACACCACATGTCCATAATCATTCATGAGCCTCCACGCCTGCCTATTTCCCCCTCCTGCTGCCGGCTTGAAATGGAATTCGTGTGAATCACTTAGCCTAGACCGGGCTCAGCATGGCACGCACATGCCTCTGATGTCGAAAGCTGATTTGTCCATGGGGAATTGTACTCCCCCACTGAGTATCTGTTCTATTATAATCGTGGAAAGATGACTGTACGGAGGAGGCGGCATTCTGGGTTCTAGCCTTATCGTCGAGGCTTAATAGCGGCCTCTATGTGCGCCTTTCGTTTTGTGTTACGGGTGTGAGTGAGAGGATATACGGCTTCGTTGTGATGGCAGTGCTTGACCCCCATTTTGTCTACTGAGCCCCGGGGGATTGAATGAGGGTGGTTGTTAGCTTGATCCTGATGAGGCGGAGAGGACACAATGGCTGAATACAGCTGGAATTGGGATTGTGATTACCGGTTCTATGATTAGGATGGAGGAAGGGGGTGTATAAAGGTTGGGTTGTTTCCGCTTGGGGAATCATCATCATCATCATCACTGCATCTCAGTTCTTCAGTTCCTATCTGTTCTCATTCAGTCTCCATCGATTCTTTTCTTTACTTTCAAGTCAGCTTTCACATCCTCAACTTACTCATTCACTTCTTTTTGGAAAAATTTCAACTTCCTACTTGTCAACTATTTTAAAGATGTCTGTCTATACCAGCTCTGCTATCTCCACCTCTTCCTCCCTCTTTTTCGAGAACACATTGAACGGTGCTTCCATGGAACTATATAGTCAAGACAATGTTCCCGTAAGTAACTTAATCCACAACTCTCAACTACAGATAGACGATATATCTAACATACACTAGACCATCAATACAATCCACGCTACACCTGACGATGAAGGCCGAGGCGGGTATAACTAAAGTTCTGGTACGTTCTTCCTAGAGTCCATCAAGCGCAGATACTCTCACACCACACCACTCATTTAGAGAGATGGCATACTAACTAATATCCCTCAGATATCCATCCACCATATCGAGCATCACACTCACCCAACCCAACCCCGACCGATTCTAGCATCAGCATTATAGATCTCGTATTTTTTAGCCATGTACTTATCTTCATTGTATAAGCAGGTTTTTCCTTTTTGCATCATTGGTGTTTCTTTTTTGGGGATGGGGGGTTTATAGATTATATCTGTATTTGTATCTGTACGCGTAGGAGGATTCTATAGAGGGAGTTTTTGTTTTGCTTTGTTTTGTTTTACTAGACTTGTCTTGTCTTTTTTACTTTCGTTTTTTTTTTTTTGGTTTCTTGTTTTTGGGTTCCTTTGTTGTAACATGTAAAATGTAACATTAGAATGTTAGGTTGTGCTTTTTTGTGCGTTTTAGATGGTTCTGTTAAGTCATTCGTTTGATTTAGTTTATAAGTTTTTGATATAACGTTAATTTATATCTTTGACCTCCTTCTTCTGATCATTTTTGAGGGTTTATTATGTGGGCTGAGTTGGCTCTAGGCTTGGGTTGTGTTTCGGTGGAGTGAGGTATGGGTAATGGGGTACTGGGTTTCATTGGTTATGGGGTTGTGCGGGTTTGAGTGTGGGTATAAAACGGCTTTTAGGGGGAAGATTTGGGTATGTGATATGCTTTGGGATAGAATGGTGTAGTGTGGTGTCTAGAGTGCGGGCTATTAACTACAGGGCTCCTTAACATTTCCAAGTTTTCAAAATTCCATAACTTCCCAAATCAAAGAACCAAGCATTCCATCAAACCAACGTAACAACAGGTGAATCCTCCCCTAAAATAGGCATATACCCAAAAACCTTCTCATCCGTGATCAGAAAACCTAATCGCTGCCATTCCTCCCCCTTATCCACCTTCCTGACAATCAAACAACAAATCGAAGCATCTTCCTCTTTCTCACCAAACTGCTTTAACAAAACCAACGCGAAGATCTCTTTCCCCTGAATACTATCAACGATGCTCTTCGCCTGCTCCATAGCATCATCAGCCGTAAACGCGAAATCGAATCGCGAGCGACAATCCTCCGGATCGCCCTTTCCAGTCCGAACACGCACGAGCGGATTATTCGTGAATGAATTTGCTGGTTTAGTAGGATCCCATCCGTCGAGATTGAGGTATAGTTGTTCCATTGGGGCTCGGAGCTTGATACTCCCGCTTTTTACTTCTCCAAAGGGATTCACGCCTTTTAATTCGATGTTTACGTCAAGCACTTCGGCGAGGACTTCGTATGGAAAGATCATTCCTGCTGCGGCGGTTCCGTCAATGGACGCCCATGACCAGGATGGAGCGCGGTATTCAGGGACCCTCCGAGCTTTAAGACCTTGCCAGAAGAGACCTTCGATAATATTACTCCTCCATAGCCCCGCTACATATTCATCTTGTAGACGCTCCGCGAAGATCCTAGCGAGTCCCGAGAGAGCGGGGAGTTTGTCAGAAGGGATGGTCAGTTTCTTTTTTCTGTAGGTACGTAGTAAGCTATACCATTCCGTGAGTGTGTCTTTTTTCTCTTCGGATAGATCGCCGTTGAATTTCATGGTCCATCGGGTTTTCTGATGTGGTTCTGGGCGTTGATGGTGGATGTTGTAGTAGTGGTGGTCTTTTAGATGGAGGCCGTCTTCGCTGAGGATGCTGTGTTTGCATTCGAAGAAGGTTTGCGTCGTGGTGTAGTGGAGCATGCGGTGGGAGAGTGAGCGTTCTTGGACGGCCCATGCGCGGGAGGAGAGTGGTTCATCGGGCATCATGACGTAGTCATTTGGAATGGTCTCTTCGCGTAGTGGAAGACTGAAAGCTAAGGCTTTCCCATGTAGTTCCCCAGACGTGTAATCAAATTCGACGTATTTCCTCGTGGGGCGTGTGAAGAAGAGTCCTTCGGAACTATCCTTTGCTCCAGTTGCACTGATAGTCAGACATGCATTCGAATAAATCGACAACATCTTTGCGGATTCCCTTTCCCAGTCCTCTTGATCGTTTTGGCAAATACAAAGGCCATCGATCCAGAGATAGCGGATTCCGAGCTCCCGGGTCACTCTAATAGCATCTTGATATGTTTTTGGGATTTCGGAGATAGTGATGCCTTGTTTGCGTTCTTGTAATGTTGCTTTTGTGGTGATGAAATGACTTGATTCTCCCCAGCAGTAGCTTAGAGATACGTAGGCCCCGCGTTCTCCCTCTTCGGTCTCATGAAGCCGTACTACCGGGCTAATCATATCGTCACCAACATCAACGACGCGAGATGGAAGTAGAACCTCGCCTTGGTTGCAGTCCGGATCATCACAATCACGAAGCCATTTCTGAGCCCTAGAAATCGCCATCCTTGTACCTCCATTTTCTTCGACTGGCCGTCCCAGAATCACAGATGCTAGAGGATCACCTGATAACGTCAGCACCGTCACACCTCATGATAAGAATTGGTACAACCTACTATCCTTCACGCAAAGTCCGATAGCCGCAATAAGCCACGTCTGTCGTTTTTCCTCCGTCTCACTCATAACCCATATCCCATCCCCACCTTGCCTCCTCCTCACGATCCAAAACTCCCATTTCGGCCACGGATACACTCTCTCAAGCCTTTCACCGGGCCTCGATCTCTGTTCCCTTACTTGTGCTTCAACAATATTAGCAGATTCCAGGATCAAAGCGCAAGGTTCGCAGTTTGAGGTATTCACGGATGCTCGTAATGCGTCTAGTGATTGATGATGGAGATATTGCTTCTTGCATGTTTCTGGCCAATTGAAGAAAGCTTAGATATGGGAATGACCGCTTAAACCGACGCTGAAAGTTGAGGAGAGGGATGATGTCGAGTCATCTGGTTCTTTGATAATCGGTAAATCATTCCAAGGGATGTTTGAACAGAGATTACAGAATGGCATGGTGGTTGGTGTATTATTTGAAGTAGAATAACATATATGAACAAGAGGGATGAGGAAGATGGAAAGTTACCTTAGCATCTTAAATGTGAGATTTTGATTTCTTGGCGGGTGCCTAGAGGTTCAACGTTGTAGATGATCCGCTTGATGATCGTCGTTATAGTTAGTAATGAGTGGTTAGGGTTTAGGCTGGTAATTTGTTATTGTGGCTGTGATGTAGTAACGTTATCTTATTGTAGCTCGCTTATTACATAAACAAACGTAGCTCTAATGTCAGTGGCATCTCAAGGTATATGAAACTCATGATGGTTACTCTCTCTATTCCAAAACAGTTGAATTATTGATTTTTTCTCCATGGTCTGACATCCCATCACGCTCCCCAAAAACGGGTTAGCGCCAAAAAGCGGACATCCATCTTATGACATCATCTTTGCTAACATGAGACTTTTGAACGGGAACTGGAGATGAAATCTTATTTGGAGATTGTCTGAATGACACTGCATATTAAAGGAATGTAGCTGAAAAGTTTCGTAAGTCAACTCCATGAAAAAGGAAGGGGTCCGCTATACCTGTAGTATGATAAGCTGACCAGCATAGAGCTGTTGAAGTCTATAAATTCCACGTTGCGATACTAACGGGATTTGAACATATCCTATGATGATCTAGGAACCTCTATACCAATGCATCTCAAAAAGTGGGAGATGAGTAAAATGGATTGTGAATTGGAAGTGGTTCTTCACCCCAGGGGCTGGACCTTGCTGATACTTTAGAAAGCCTAGGTATATAAGGGACAAATATGCAAGGAGGTGATGGTTTATTCGGCTCCCCTCATAAACCTTCCGTATAGTGACTAATCCCTTACCTAATACCGAACCCCTGGAACAGTGTACGTACGTAAGCGCATTGCAGGAGCTAAGAAACCTAGGTACATTGGAGTCTAGAAGTATAGCTACACTATTTTTATCTTGATTTCAATGACGAGATAACATAAACTTCCGACTTTAGAGGTGATCATATTGGTCAATTTATTTCCAAAAATGCAGGTTAGGAATCAAATATGCATGTCCACGCGCCACTGTCGTACAAATCTCACAAAGGCTTCCCCGAGCCCGACCGACATCGCTAACACGGGCTTCAAATACCTCACAATTCTCTCCACCACCTAGATACTTTTCACGCCCTCCAATATTCTCCCTTTAACTCATATCCCGACTATGCGCCCGACTTACCACTTCCACCTCTTCCCCCTTCTCCTCCTATCAACCCAAACCACATCCCACCCCTTCAACATCACCGCAATATCAACCTACAACAACATCTCCCGCCTAGAATGCTGGTCCCTAACTAGCGAACCCCGTTTCGCCCGAGGCGCAATAAACTACGATATCGGGGATTTCTCAAACGGGTTCATAGGGATAATACCACCTCGAACCTACTCAAACGCTACGATTACACATGCACCCGTGATACAGTACGTCTGTCCCCCACTCTATATTCAAGCCCCCCATATGGCCCCTAAAAACCCCTCTACCATCCCCCCATCCCAACCCCCTTCAACACACGCTCCCCAAATACCCTTAATACCAGCAAATTCACACCAAACCCCAGATACACGCTAGCCCTGTCCGGCCTGATCCACATCCGCACACCGTACGCAGACCTCCCACCACAACAAACTGAAGCCTGGATCCAGGGTGGAAAGTACGGGATGTTGATCGCGACGGATACGATGGAGAGGGCTGGGGATGGCGGTCATGTGACCGAGTTTCCGAGCGATGATACGACGGTTTTGGCGCAGTTTCCTGTGAGGGGGAATGAGGTGCCGATGCATGAAGTGCTTTATGTGGGGGCTTGTGGGTTTGGGGAGTTAGTGGGGTAGGGTGGGGGATTGATTGAAGAGATATATCAATGTGAATGATACTCGGATTTAAAAATTGTAAACTTGGTTGCTTGCTTAATTACCGGTATACTTGGAAGCATGGTTTATGTAGTATACCTCCCTCGTCCCAAAAACATAAATATCTACTAGAACCCCAATCCTATGCTGACCCCCCCTCACCCCCTAAAGCCCTCAAACTCCCAAAAAATTGCTCCAAAAACGCGCCCCTCATAACCCTCATCCCCTCCCACAACCTCTCCTGCCCGGGCACCGTCGTGCCTGTATAAACCTGAAGCGGATGTAGAATCCCCAGTGGATAAAAATCGCGCGGTCTCTGCGCCAAACCCGTAACAAGGGGGTAAATATCATCGAAAACGAGATTACCAAGGACCTTAACGTGGCCTTTGTAATCAGGGGCTTCGGCACCGATGAGCAGTTGGTCGCGGATTGGGTCGTAGGCCCCGTCAACGAGTGTTATGTGCCCGCTGTAGTCGCCGTAGGGTTGCATTGCTGGTGGGGCAGTGGGGTGGAGGTAAGAGGATACGTTTGTGGGGGTTGCGGCCAGGAAGTCTTCGGACCACATGCGGCGGAGTTTTGTGGGGGAGTTACGGAAAGTGGTGAAGTGGCTGTGGGGAAGTTAGAATATTAGCGGGTTAGGATGTTATCTGGGGGGAAATACTCACCGACGGGCGGCGGCAATGTCGTTCTCGGGGATACCGAGTTCCTGCCCATTCAACCATTGCAGACCTGCTCGGTCTCGAATGTCTTCGGCCCCTTGGACCCATTCCCCAGAGCGCTTGAGATCCTCGTTTAATTTGTCGATGAAGTGTTGCCATTCATCTGCTGTGTGCGTGTAGTCGAGTCTGTAAGCGACGAAGCCCCAAGTTTGATTGCTTGGTCCACCATGTGATAGACTCCACCTAATGCGACTCTTTAAGACAGAGATCCAATGCTGGTCCCCCAGCGCCTTTGGTTTACCACGGAAATGCTCTCGGAGTTCATCGCGAACGCTTCGTCCTTCGTTGAAGACGTCTATGACGGTTTGTTTAGTTCGATATCCTTTCTCTTGATCTTCGAGCATTTTCCTATATGCGGCCCAAGGATATGTGTCGGCTTTTGCGTAGTACAATTCATCTCTTTCTGGTAATGAGACTTGGGAGAATAAAGATCTGGAATTTGGATCGAAGCCTTGGAATCCAGACATGGGCATGAAAATATAGTAATCAGCCTTGTTGATAGCTTTTTGTAGATCCTGAGTACTATCGGTGAATGCCTTGGCGATTTGATATAACTCATCGGTGCCATCTCCAGCAGTCGTGGCCTCGAATTCAGCTTTTTTCTTATCCAAGATTTCGTTGTAACGGTCAATCATCCATGAATGCGTTCGTGTTGTCATTGTATCGAAAACAGCTTGGATATATTCGACCCACAGTCCAGTCATATTTAGAGGAGTAATACCACGATCAGCTCGACGCAAGTTGATAGCCGATTCAAAATCAAGCAGTTCCTTCGCTACCTCATTGAACGTCTTACGAATCTGATGTTGAATCATCGGATCCCCAATCGCAGAAAAGGCGAAGATGATCTCAAAGAAAGTTTCAAAAACACCTTGCCAGTTATTCGGATCATCGAGGCGTTTATCCTTCCAACGGTTTCCAGATAAGGGAACCAGACCTTGCCAGATTCGGGTCTTCATTGCGTGGATTTTTCGAGGGAGCTCGATTATACAATCGTCTTTATCGCTTACTTCCAATACTCTTGATGTGATGTCATAGTTTAGTTGGCGATAGGGGCCGGAAGCCCATGCGCTATATGGAGTACGTAAAAACGACACCTCTTCTTCCGTGAGAAGGGGAAGGCTTGTTTGAACTCCATCTGGACCTTTCCCCTCGAATGCATAATCGAAAAAATGGTAAAGAGTTGAAGTTGGGATTGCTCGCTCAGCTGCAGAAGGTTAAAGGAATAGTAAATGCAGTAGGAATTGGACGACTCACCCACGACCAATTTTTGCAACCCTTGCAAGCTAAAGGCATCGGGATTAACATTAATTTTACGCCAGGCTTCCTGGGCCTTATCCACATCAAAAGTAGGACGCTGAGCCATGCTGCACGAAGTTGAGAAAGACGCGCTCTGTATTCCCCGCAGTACTCTACTTGTTGTTGGGGTCGTGAAGCGAGATGAAGAACGTGTTGAAAAGAAAAACGGACGTTGAAGCTGTGCAACACGGATAACGCGCCTATATAAAGACATCACACACGAACGCGCCGCTGCCTGACGGGACTCGTCTGGTGCATGACGGCGGGTGGCAACATGGTTAAGTATCGATGTTGGGCAATACGACCATCCTGTTTCGACATGGCAGCCTTGCGGGATGTTCCACCCCCCTGCCAAGGCCTGGCCATTTTGGGCTCGCCCGTAGGTTATTTTGAGTTTGGCGTAGGCTATTTTTAAGCTTAATGGTTTTCCGAGGTTATCGAGATCGTAGAATGACGATCATAGGTCAATGCCTCTTCCATTGGTTCACGCGGTTCCCAGGCTGCATGCCTTTCACAAAGATTTCCTTCATTCCTATCCGATTGGATCAGGAATGAACTGAATCAGCTGACTATCACGTGATTTATTACAATGAGCTGAAAACACCGGAAAATTGTCATCATCGTAAGAAAACCTTTGATTAGCCGCCTATCTAGCGATCATCATTACGACAGCAAAAGAAACATCCAAGTCGATTATTGATCAAAAACCCCATGCCATGTTATACACCCGTACTCATCTCTACCCAAAAATTTAACATTGTGAACTGAAGTGCTATTGAGTGAGTGCTCTACTTACCCAAGCATTGTTGAGTCTAGCTCATTGAATATCAGTGGCAAACTACTACCCAAACACCAGCAATTCCCCTAGAGCTCTTTGCAGTAGTCAATGCAGAATGTATGACCACATCCAACACATGCATCCAAGCTGACTTCCTTCATCGTGATGGTGCCGCATTGACAGCACCTCGTGGCTGACTTAGCGAACTTATCGGGATCAGACCCGGCTTCATTGATCAAAGTTATTGAAGAAGCATCGCAGGACTGACTCGGACCCTCGTGGTTGAGTGAGTCAGTGTCAATGTCGACTCGGCGATTGAAGAAGTCAGAACCAGAATAGTCAGCAAAACTAGTATCGAGCAATGAGCGGACATTGCCCGACGGATTGGCACCGGTCTTCGACATTGTTCGTTTGAGAGATTGGATAAGGTTTCTGATCCTCAGTAAGATTCCTCTTTGGACTCGAGAGATCCTTCTTACCAAGGAGGTGGTGGCGATGATGTTAGGACCTTGGGATTGGAGATCTTTTCTTGAAGCTGGGTTGTTTGAAGCCATGATTTTATGTGTTGGGTTTAGTGTTTAGTGTTTACTGGAAGAGTTAGAGAGAGGATATTTGGAAGTATATAGTCTAGGTGAATGCACATTGTTCACTTCGAAACGTGCTAAGGCCCATGCGTGAACTTCTTGAGGCACCGTATGAATACGTGTCTTCGCATTATGATATGACAACTAATGAGCTCGGTCAATTGTTTTGAAAATTCTAGAGAACCTAAATACACGTTCATTCACTGTAAAATGTCAATGATTCGTATGTCACGTGACACTGATTTTGGGTTGATGAATATTGATCGCTAAATGAAAGAAATATTTTCTAGTGTCTAATGATACGAATTGCCTTATATATTGGAGCTGTTTGAATCAGAACACATGCAATAGCCAATGATTGCTAGAAGACTTAATCAAATGACCAAACCGAGCAATCATAAGTGACTGCCATTTTTAAATGCTATTCATTATACCATCGTATTCGCCTAGGCTAAACGCAAGGCAGAAATCAAACCTCGCTAATGACGATGTCAGCCTCCAGGAACAAGGATAATAAACAATCACCTACCAAACGCTGTGGGGTCCAAAAGTCCACCTACAGTATCACAACTACACCCATTCCCCCGCCATCCCCAGCCATCCCCATCAATCAACCTTCTCGCGCCTCCCATCAACACAATGCAAAAGTATGAACCATCAAATCAATGACAGCCTCAATTCTGACAGGAACAACGGAAGCTCAGATCCGAGGTCTAGATAAGCAAGTTGCCGGACCGCCGAAGCCCAGGAAGCCGGATCTCGCCAAGTGGTGATGATCCCAGGATTTTGACCCCACGTCAACCGGGATGCATCCTCAAAAGGCGCATCCACTTCCCTATCTAAGCCAGCTTATCTGCAGCTTATGCTTGAAGCACAATCCTAACAACATGGGTATATTGGAATTGAATATAAAAATGGGTTTCCTGGCCTACTTTTCCCATGGCTTCGGGGATTCATCATGGTTTCCACGACGCGTTCGTTGGTCGTCAGCCTTGCGGTGTGTGTTTCTACCTTCGCTGCTCCTATCGTTCGGAGAAATGAGTATACTCCTTTGCAATTGAATACCTACGGCGATACTATCTTTGAACTGGGGAATGTTACTTATCTCGCCAATACCAAGTATCCCAAAGTCGTTTTACCTGGGACTTTCAATTCCACGTCAAACGAGCACATTCCTATCACGGTGTTAAAACCAAATGGAACGAACATATCGAGGGATTTCCTTGAATCGACAATCGCCTCCTATGTGAATGGCGACGATGTGTTTAACGAGGATTTCTTGGGAGGGGTTTACATCTCATCCGTCGGACAAGCTAGCTTGGATGCATCGGCAGTGGAGTACTTGTCCTCCTTAGACACGAGCTACATCTTCGTAGACAGCACCATCTCGACTTCAACAACCAGTGCAAAGATCACCACATTCAATTCTCGATCTACCAATTTCTCTCTCCCAGCCGGACCGTACCTGGCCACCATCAACAAAAATGGAGTTATTTTATCTACCGTATATCGCCTATACGCAGACAGCTACCGGGATTTCCTTTTTGGTGCGTACGACGCAAACGATGGTGAAGGAAACCACAATGCCCTCCAAGTTTTCCTACCCAAGTACTGGGACCCTCTTATCCCCGTGCCCTCGCGAATCTATTCCTGGGAAGACAAACGTCCACTAGCTGGTGAACGCGTAGCAATCAAAGATCTGTACGATCTGAAAGGCTTGCAAACCTCGGGTGGAAGTCAAGCCTGGGCACGGATTACGCCAATAGCAAATGGCACTGCGCCATCAGTCCAGCAAATCATTGATCTTGGGGGTATTATCGTGGGAAAACAGAAGCTGGCACAGTTCGCGTCTGGTGCCAACCCTTGGGAGTGGCAGGACGAACATTATCCGTTTAACCCGCGAGGTGATGGTTGGTTGACATGCTCAGCGTCTTCATCTGGGGGAGGATGTTCAATTGCAGCTTATGACTGGCTTGATTACGCTATTGGAAGTGATACTGGATCATCGATGAGAAGGCCAGCTGCGGTAGCTGGCGTATACGGCCAACGACCCAGTCAGGGCATGATGAACCTCGAGCGAGTACTGCCCCTAGGTGCCGCAACCGACACCGCAGGCGTATTCTCCCGCGACCCCTACAAATGGATCAAGTTCTCCAAAGCATGGTACGCACCAGAACTCCGCCAGAACGAATCTATCACGGGACTCTCCCCCCTCGAAGTCCCCGACACAACCGCCTTCCCAAGAACAATCCTCTACCCAGTCGAATACCTTCCCCTAAACAACTCCGCCGCAGAACTAATCCTCCAAGATTTCATCGCAAACGTCTCCCGCATCTTCAACATGACTGTCACACCAATAAACTTCACTGCAACGGTACAAAATGCCACAGACCCCATCGCCAGTAACTTCACAACCACAAACCTCGCAACCGACGTTATAAACGTCTGGACGCAATGGAGCCAAGTCCTAGACCCACTTGCACGAACCTGGCGCGCGCTCTTCGATGGCCGGTTCCCTCCCATCGACGTCGCACGCCGCTACGCAGCCACAGATTTCGACCCAACCGCCTACAACGAAGAAACCTACGCCGAAGCCCTCGTAACCAAAAACCAGGCCGTCCAATGGTACGAAACCAACTTCCAATACAGCACGCCCGAATCCTGTTCCGAGTCGCTCATGCTCTACGACATCGGAACCGGGGGCCTGCCCTCCTTCCGCGAGCGCGAACTAAACGATAGTCCTGGGGCATCCTACCTCGCTGTGTTGCCTGAGGGGGCGGTCATAACGGGTGCAAATATCTGTCCGATATTTGGTTGTGCGGATTTTACGGTGCCGATTGGGCAGGTGCCCTATTTTAGTAATGTGACGTTTCATGAGGAGATGGTGCCGGTTACGGTAAATCTTGTTGTGAAGAGGGGGTGTGATTTTGTGCTTTATAATTTTGTGGAGAGGTTGGCTGAGGAGGGGGTTTTGAGGACTGTTAGGACGGGGAGGACGGCGTTTTGAGGGTGGGTGGTTTGGTGGTGGATGTGTGGATATTATTCTTTGCTAGTCATTTGATTTAGTGAATACTATTTGAGCTATTCAGACCTTTACTCTCTTTCTTTCTGAGGGCACGTGTGGCATCTCACGTGTGAACTATGTTTTTTGCGGGCAGATTACCGACACAGGTAATTGTGATCTTCAGCACAACAAATAGCTTATTGATGAGAGTGGAGCCCAACTGAGGTCTTTAAAATAGATACATTTCACAGAGGGGTTTATATCATGAAAAATAATACCCTTCTTTCATTGATCGATTATATTATATCTGTAAGAACAATGGGTTTTAACGTGAAACTATTTTTTTGTTTGGTACCTAATCGCTATAGTGGGACTATTGGAAGTCACTGGGTTATCAAGCCCAGATAGCCCCTCATAATCATCACGGTATTTTGTAAGGTAGTCTTTGCAACTTATAAGGCATCATAAGAGACTTCTCCTTTTATGGTCATTTTTTTTGGTATTTGTGAACGGTACGTAGGTAACTACAATCTTTGTTGTTTCCGATACCCTAAATAGGCTGTAGACGACACCACTGCACGATAATCACCACGGATTTTTGGGTCAACAAGAACTACCTCTTGATACAGCAACAACGACTTGAAAGAGTATAACAGAGTAACTCGAATTACGTCTAATCCCTTTCAAAAATATCGGATAGTCTACAACTTCAATAGGTATCCACACATAAATCTTGAATGCCTTAGGCAGACAAGCCGAGAGTTCCGCACGTGACCATGGCTACGTGAACAATATCTTCCGATAGTAGAAGCTGGAATTGATACATTGACTGCGTAAATCTTCCCTTATTTTAATATCTCTAGTTGCTCTTTTCTACTCTCAAAGAACATTTATATGTAAAGAAATGTAAATCCACGTGACTGGCACGTGACTAGCACTGTTCTACGATTAGGCATCTACAGCTGTCGTAGATATTAAAACCATTGATATAATAGAAAAGCGGGAAATAATCTCATTTGTCTGTAGTTCGGAAGAGGCGTTTGAAGTGCAGGACGGCTAACAACAAGGCAGTGCGCTGCTCAGCCTCGACTATGTAACACAACCTTAGAATAAAACTCTGCCCGCAGCCTAGCTGGAATGCACTGCGCTTCACTCTACAAAACTTTGCTTCCCAAGAACCCTAAAACTTCGGCATTTTACCAAAATGAAAAAGAATTCATCATGGATACAGAGCAACGAGCATCGCCATCATGACAGTAAATATATCCAGGGAAACCCGTTTAGGTTGGTGGTTCAATAGGTTTAATAGAGGCTGACTGAATACATAGAAGAGATCCAGTGTACCAGGTCATCAGATAATGGAAAATGGAGAGAATGGTCTTCCTCGGAAATGACTTTGCGTCCTCCATCTTATCGAGCACCCCCAGCTATGATTATTCGCTTAGTGAGAACCGCAATGAAAGCGAAAGGTCTGCCTGGAGAATTGCGCAAACGCCTCTTCCAATGATGTACAACCAAGTACCTCGGGGAGAGGGCTACTTGTCACGAACATATGTGCCACCTCAAATAGAGGGAAACTCATCGGAAACCTATATACCACCCGGGAAGACCACCTTATATCCCGACTTATCAGCCTCTCGTCTACAACTTGAGAACAACTATCTGTCACTTAACTGGGAATCAGATATCCATGCTATGGAGGAATTATTACCATCAGCGAAGAAGCGTACTACAGATAGAAGGGTCCTCAAGAGCCCACTGTCATCTCACAATCTCTTCGAAAGTTCCAATAGACCTAGTATCCCAAGCAGCAAACAAAGTGACTAGCCTTTCAGCAATGCATCATCCGGATATCCGCACTCACTCGCCGACAGATCTGCTTTTGGCGATGCCAATATTGAGCCGAATAACACTTCCTCTCCACGTGGAAACAACGGTGCTCCCAATTTCAGCGACACAGACATAGATGATGATGACCTTCGATTCATGCAGCCAGACCTCTGGCGATCAAAATTAGAAACGATTGAATATGAGATTATTAGAAACTCATATGCCCAAAACTTGCACGACTGGGCCCGCAAACCAATTGGAATTACGCTGAAAGTAGTGAAGGAATGTGCTTCACTGCTTCGGGAGAACTTCAAAAGACTGCAAGAAGGGCGGCTGTGCCGTGGATCGATCGGCGCTTTGATCGTTAGGGCTGATCGTTCTGGTGTCGCTGAACTTACACGTATCCATCAAGACCAATTTATGTCTCTGATCAACGACGCTAGTGATTCTGAAGCCCCAAGCTCATCAGACGTGAGCTTACTGGTTCAGCGATGCAGTGAATTCTTGAAAGAACTCAATTTGCAGTCGCTCGAGGGTCATCTCGGGACGACACTTGCTATACCGATGGCGTTCAAGATTTTGGATTTAGCTATGGTATCATATAGCGGTGCTCACCTTGAGGACCTGAAAAAATTAATTGATAAATGGATTCCCTCTGTAGATCCCGACGGTAATTCAATTCGAATCACAAACCGCCTCATTTTCCGACAACGCACCTTAGCTTGCCTTCATCAGTACTTGAACGAAAGACAAGTATGGGTCTTTGAGGAACTTAGTGCGGAGCATTACACTGCAAATCCATTATATCTTTCAACATCAGTAGACGAATTTGTGGGTATATGGGGTCCGGTGTGGAAGAGATCACCAAAAGAAGATCCAGAACGTATCTTAAGATATGAGACTGGACCAGGTTTTATTATTCCATGGCCACCACGCACCCGAAGTGAGCCACCCGTTCGTGGTGATGAAGTAGTCTGTCACTGGACAACGGATCAAACGGTACTTACAAGTGAAAGGATGTTTCCAATGCCTGCTAAGGACACCGCACAAAAGCTTCTAATCGGTAGCAGACTCACAGAAAACGTCGCTTGTCCAACCACTGCCAAGGATTTCCAGCTCCGAATGGTAGATGAAAAGCGTTTATAGCCATTCGGTGTTAATCATGCTCTATACTATCTACAATCACGGACTGTGAGTGCCCATATTGGAGGGTTCAGGTTGCAGGTAGGTTTACAAGAGGAATACAGGCGTAAGGGAGCATCATTTAGGGATGAACTACTCGCGGCTTGGACACATCCCCCGTTTAGGCGCAATCCTGCAGTTTTTCGGCATTGGTTTGGCATTAAAGTGAGCGCCTATACTGGAAATGCTAGACGAAGAAGACTTTCCGATATCCTGGGTTCGACTACATCGAGGAACTATCTCGATACTATCGGTGTGGAGTGGAAGGACGAAACTTTCAAGAACAATTACTTTAACTCTTTAAAAGGGTTCAGCCCAAAAGAGTTCGAAAGCTTGTTCCTAGCCGACGAATATCAGAGTGTGACGAATGCAATCGCGTTATCCCTCGACGCCATCCTGAGAACCAAACTCGATTCTAGTAATACCCTTTCCGCAATGTGGGTACCTGATACAATGGAAGCACATACAATTACCTTCGACGCATGGAACTATAGCTGGACAGGCCTTCTTTTCGACGGACCAGAGGGGTGCAATGTAGCCATTGTCAGTGAAGAATGTCTAGAAAGTAGAGATAACAGTCGACTACTGTTGTGCAAAAGCAAGTAATGCGAGTCACCTTCGTGTACGATTCTCGAGAGCCGACTCGTAGTCAACGAACAAGTCTAATTCCCAGACACTATGCAAAAACGGCACCACTACCATTCTAGGAACGAATGGTACTTCACTCGACTGGGAGGTGAAACTTTCGATCTCGGTCAACAGGGACGTCTCAGAATCCTCTATTGTCTAGGACGCACTGAGGGGCATGGAGAACGAGGCCTTTTAGCGGAGTGGAAGGCTCAGCCTAGCTCTAGTCGTATGGATGGGGTGCGAGAAACAGTCAGGCAAAATATCGGGAAAGCTCCTGTGCAAAAATGTCATCGGGAGTATATTTGGGAGCATCCTTATAAAACTAAACCGATTTTGGTGCATGTTGTTTCTCATTCTAATCTGATCAAGACTATTCCAATGAGAATTAGAAGGGGTATGGATAGACTTCGAGGGGATTTTGAAGAAGTAGGAGAGTCTGAAGTCATGGTAGCCTTTAGTATTAATTACTAGAGGGGTCTTGAATAATATCCCACGCTCACTATATTAGTCATTTTCAAATTCAGCTATCAATCGGCATTTTTCCCTGCTAGTGTTGCATTCTTCAAGACACGGATATCGGGATTATAATTCGGAAAACTAAGTGGTTATGTCACCATTCGCGGATGGGCCCTTGCATACCGCATTGAATCAAGCATATGACTATACTAGCGTCAATCTTTCTCAGCTGGAATGGGTGATATATAGATGAGATTGGTAGTACCAGATAGTGTAAGGGAGCAGTTTCGTTTTCAATTGGTCCCAACACATCTTCAACTAGAGGGGCATTTCTCAACAGAAACGATAAACCAGCATCATATAAAGGCATTCATATATTCACTTCATCCCTAGTTTATCAAGTCACTATTTTCTCTTTTGTTTTTGAAGGGTTCATCTGCACTGCTGAATTACCCAACAAGACATTTCCCATCACTCAAGACCTTCAATTCTATCACTGATGACTATGGTTGAAGTGAGCCTGCCCAGTGATAAATCTGGTGATAATGAATGGGAACAGGTTTGTTACGAAGTCGGCAACGAGGAAGAGGACAAGGAGGAGAAAGAAGAGGATCATTCAAAGAATTGTGAATATGGGAGCGTTCATACAGTAGAAGAAGCACACACAAGCGACCAAATTGCTACGGAGCCAGCGACTTTCTCTTGGGGGATCGAAAACCTAAAGCACATGCTACGGCAGACGAAAGGTCTTACTCCAGATCCTATTATTAATTTTGTCAAGACACAGTAAGTTCTTGGTACTATCTGGCAAACTATGTTCTTCCCTTACAATTATGCAGTCTTCGGGGGACCAAGTTCGTCTTTGTCATGGGACCGACAGGGGCGGGGAAAACATCCATTATGGAGGAACTGACTGGTGAAAAGTTCGCGGTAGGACACGGATTGAAATCAGGTTCGTTAACGGACCCCCTTATAGAGAATATTATCCTGTGTTGCTAACCTACAATACTCCAGGTACTCGAGAGTATGGAATCTGGCCCACTGTCATCGACTCCTTCAAGTACATCTTCGTCGACACACCTGGCTTTGGTGCCGCTGATCTGGACAACCTTGATGTACTCAAAAACATTGCGAGCTGCCTGCAGTCATTTGGAATCTTCTCAACCGTCACAGGAATACTATTTCTTCATGATAGCGGAGAAGATAGAATGGATTCCAATGAACTTCGGACAATACGATTTTTGCAAGGTTTCTGTGGGCCGGATTTCTATGAGCAGATAACGTTCATTATCACGAAATGGGACAAACACCATCCGCGGATAATCGAAAAACAACGCAAATTGTCAAAGGAACTTGAGGCCGACTATCTATTGCCATTTCTCAGTCCACCAGACGGGTTTACAGGGGCATCTGTGTATTACCATGGGATTCGAGGAGGTGGAAAGAGCGAGGAAGGGTGGAGAACACAGCTCTTACAAGAAGATGACAAGCATCATCGAAGAGCGGAGATCAAAAGTATGATCAAAAATCGGTATCAACGCCATAATACCGTCAACCTTCAAATTGGGAAAGAACTGGGCCTTGGGATTCCACTGACAGATACGACCGCTAGGAGATTACTTCTAGGAAATTTGAACGAAGAAATCAAGATTGAAAATAATTGGGTTGTTGCTGGAGGCAAGCATCCTGAAATGAATGCAATATCTAAATCATCTAAAACCCTTAAAAAGTCTAAAAAGCCTAAAAGCCATAAGACATCTGAAAGGAAGGCTCGAGACGAGCGACAAGACCCTGAATTTCTAGAAGGATGGTTTGGTACGGCATGTGCTGTAGCACATGCCTTCATGAAACTTCAAGTAGAGCCAACCTTGAAGCTCGTTGGTGAGACTCTTACTGGAATTTCGACGTATTTGGATCGGGGTTGGGCTGCTATTAAAGGTTGGTTCTCTTAATCGCTGGAGTATTTGGGGTACAGTTGTATATTTTCCAACCTTTCTATAGCCGACAGATATATATATGATATTGAATAATACATTATATACTTGGCCTTTACCTGCTCACTTTATTTATCTTCGTCTTAATCTACAAAGTACCCAAGAGAAGTGTGTGATGATACGGAACCAAGCTTGCGTATAAGAGAAGCCATTCTCCACTCGCAAACTCGTAAATCCCCATTGCATGCTCTTATCTCGGAAACCCCTGCTATGCAACTCTTTATTGGTAGGCCATAAATGTGCTAGAAAAGGGAGTCCACCACGGCTGTGTAACACACCCTCGTATTTACGTACATATTTACCCCGCTCTCCCACAAGGCAACAAAAAGCTATTAAAACCGAGACCAAAGCATGGAATTCCTTGATTTTGAAAAGAACGCTTACGTTTTGATCCACTATGTTCACTCACCTAGCAGTGCTTACATTTCTATGGGTCAGCATCCCTCACCCAAACCCATCCCCAAACCAATCACGTCAGCACACTAACCAACCACCAGCTCACCTCCATCATAATATACCGCCTCCACTTCCACCCACTATCCAAATACCCCGGCCCCTTGATCGGCCGAATAACAGACTGGTACAACGTCTACCACTCCCTAGCAGGCGACCGGCACCACGACTTCGTTTACCTCCACACCAAATACGGCAAAATAGTCCGCTACGGGCCCAACCGTCTATCAATAAATAGCGCTGAAGCCTTAACCCCTATCTATGGCACCCATTCCAATACGCAGAAATCCGATTTCTACAAAGTCACGGGGTTGTTTTTCGGTGCGCCGAGTACGCAAACTACGATTGATAAGACGGAACATGCGAGGAAAAGAAGGATTTTGGCCAGGGCGCTGTCGGATCGTATGTTGAGGGTTTATGAAGATGGGTTTTTGGAGAATTTGGAGAGATGGATGGAGAGGTATTGTACGGCTGAATGGTCAAGTCCGCATGATATGCGGCATGACTTCGAAATACTGAATTTTGATTCTATGGGGACTTTTTGTTTTGGGAAGTCGTTTGGTGCTGTGGATGATCCGAGTAAGGCGAATGTACTTGGTGTGTTTTGTAAAGCAGTTGGGGCATTGACGGCGGTAAGCTGCAGTATCAACAATCACTACTCCATTACACCCCAACTGATTCATACGTAGATAGGGCACATGCTAGGTTTAGCTCGGATTCGTCTAGACTTATTGAGACCCGATCTCATGGAGCAAGTCAAAGAGTATAGCGCCTACAGTGCCAAACTAGCCAAAGAATGTCTCGAGAGATTGGAAGGAGGTAGCGAGACGAAATCCACTCATCCGAATGTTTTCAGCATTCTCATGGAGCATACGATTCGGAAAGAAGAGGAATCATTCTCATACCAGGAATTGGAAAGTGAGAGCGGTTTACTGATTATTGCAGGAGCAGATACAACTGGAATCGCCCTTGCTAATATCATATTTCATCTACTGAATAATCCCGATACTGTGGAAAGACTACAACGCGAGGTCCGTGGGAGATTCACTAAGTTCTCTGATATTCGACTCGGAGCCAAGCTCAATGAGTGCGAGTACCTGGCTGCTTGCATCGATGAAGGTCTTCGCCTACTACCCGTCATAGGAGGCTGTCTACAGCGAGAAGTCCTAGACCCAGGAATCGTCATCGAAGACTCCATAATACCCCCAGGGACAGACGTCGCTGTCCCTCACGCAGCCATCATGCGAAACGAAACCTACTACCCCGACCCATGGTCATTTGAACCCCGTCGCTGGATCCCAGGCGAATCATCAGAAGAGTCTATCCAGCTTGCTCAATCAGCATTCTGTCCCTTCGGGATTGGTCGTGATAGCTGTATTGGGAAGAGTTGGGCGCTTATTGAGATGAAGTTGATTTTAGCTAGATTGGTTTTTCGCTTTGATATGGAAATGGTACTTCCGAAGGAGCTTGAGAATGCGAGTGCTATTGAGAAGGCGGCTTGGCGGAATGATAATGCTGTGGATCAGTTTTTGATTGATTCTAGAGGGCCGATGGTGAGGTTTCGACTTAGGAAGTGAGGTTTTCTTTATGGTGTAGGCTACTTTTCGAATGGCTAGTGTGGAAATGGTTTCTTTCCTCTTTTCTATTATTGATGATAGGCCTTGGCCCTGATCTTGGGTCTAATGGCCCCTAATTAAAATACGCGTATGGATGTTTATATATATGTCCGACTTACCGAATGACCATGTGACTACGCACGCGGGAGAATCCTACAGGATCAGATTTACAACATCAATACTCCCTCGATCGCAACCCTTTAAAAACCTCTAACCCAATCAAATCCTTGCACATCAAACTAATCACTGATTGGCAGGCGACTCCGAAGAACACCTTCTTCTCAGCCCCCAACTATTAGCCCCAACCCTCTAAAAACCGGTCAGTATCTATAAAAAATAAGCAGTAATCCTTCCATGAGGCTGAAAGAACATCTATAAAAATTATTTGTCATTATCCTGCATCCTACTATTCCAAAAGTTCGCGTGGTCGTCAGCACTAGGTGAGGCATGCTTACAGCGGGCCGTAGAAATCCTTCCGTATGTTGAAGCTATCTTAGCCGTAGTGTGACCGTTTAGAGTTAGGGATGCTTCCAAAGAGGGTTTAGGAAAACGTTCTATTCCCTGAAGGAGTTCAGCTTAATGTACGGTATATTGAAAAGGTAACTTGGCGAACTATAGGAGAGCGATGTATACTAAGCACTAAGATTTTTAAAGTCTTACCCACGTTTTTCTCCCCTGGCAAGGCAAACAACCTGGGGTTTACAGCCTCAGCCTTGAATTTCTGACCCCCTACAATGTCGTTCGGGACAAGAAAAATAATTATTTTCACATTGAATCCCGAAATCCTTTTATGTATTTTATTATTTTAAAAAAGAAGTTGCTTAACCCGATATGATTAGATCTCAAAACATATTTGCTGCTTCAGGCTTCTTGATGCGATGGGCTTGTTACTTTGGAATGGAATCCCTCCGTCTACCAATTCAGACGTTTGAATCTTTGTAAACCCAATTATATTTTATAATAGATAGTGTATTGGATAATACGTGTATTGAACTCTCGTTTTAAGGCAGAATTGATGCTAAGATGAGTGTATTTTACACCGTTTTCTCACACTTCGTTATATGTACCTTGATTATGAAAATATCGGATACCCCATTTGATATACATAATCGCCCCCATAAACCAGGCAACTAAACAGCAGACCGGTGTCAACGATAATTCCAAATACCAAAGTGCATAAGATTTTAGAGCTGAAGTCCAACCTTCCATTAAGGAAGTGTATAGAGCTCTACGAGCATATCCCCATGGCTAAAGAAAGATGAAGAATGAGTTCTCATCAGATATATAAATGCCAGTCTTCGCAGCATTATGAAAATCAAACAAAGCATCAAACCAATCATTAAGCCTTCCATACTATACTCCTTTCTAAACTATACAATCTCATAAAGCGTCGAATTGCTACCACCCAAAAACCACAAACCCAACAATGAAACAACGCACGATCTCAAACACAATCCGCACAATCCTTCACTCCCTCCTCTACAACTTCCATACTTTATACCTCTTCGTCCGGAACTACAACGTCTTCACCATCTCCCTATCCCTCGTCGCCCACCTAAGCGTCCAAAGACACCACTTCCACCCCTCCCCATCCAACCTCCTCTCATCCATCCTCAAATCCTCCTCCCGCTTCCCCCTAATCCTCACCTACCTAACCCTAATCTCCACAATCTTCAGCATATCCAACCAACGCCTCCCCCACAGCATAACCGAAGACACGATCAACAAACCCACACGGCCCATCGCCTCTGGCCGCATAACCCCTCAATCATCCACCCGTCTTCTGATCCTCCTAACCCTAGCCACCTACATATTCACCCTCTACGCCGGCGGCACCACATTCTTCCTCCTCCAACTGCTCATCACAATCGCGTATAACGATCTCGATGGCGCGAGGAGGGCTTGGTGGATCCGGGACACACTCATTGGGTTCGGTCTTGTGTTTTGGCTTTTTGGGTGTGTGGATGTTGCTGCGAGTGGCGTGGTTCCGGTTCCTGGGTGCAGGATCAAGGAAATGGGAACGTTGGGCGCGGTCATTGCGTCTACGATTTCGATTCAGGATTTTCGGGATTTGGAGGGGGATAGGGAGGCAGAGAGATGGACTTTGCCGATTGTGTTGGGGGAGAGGAGGACTAGGTGTTTGGTTGCCAGTGTGGTGTTCGGGTGGTCGGTTGCGCTGCCGATGGTGATGGCGTTTTCGGGGGTGGAGAGTTGGGGGGTGAGAGTCTTGGGAGTAATGATTGCTGGTTTGGTGGTTGGATCGAAGTCAAGAAGTATGGATAAGTTGTGTTTGGAGGGTTGGTATTTGTGGTTTGTGGGGATGAGTTTGGGGGTTTTGGGGTGAGTTGGTGGTTATGCTTTAGGGGATTATGGAATTCTTTTCTTATGTGTACAATATTAGGGACTTAGAGGAGTTAGATGGTTACTTCGAATTCATTCGCTATAGATTATAGACGTTACTTCTCATCGTTCCTATGAAAGCTAGTTCAAACTAAGTATATCGAGCCGTTCTTAGATATATAGAATTCACCCCAGCCCCTCCCACTACTTAACATAAATCACCAAAAACCCATCATAATTCTTCTCCCCAACAAGTTGAATCACCACGCCCTCCAACCTATCATCCTTCCCCACATTCTCAACAACCCTCCTAGCCCCCACAACCCTACTATCCGTTGTCTCTGCATCCGCCAACGTTCCCCTTCTAACAACATTATCCACAATAATCAACGATCCCGAATGACAAAGCTCGACAGCTTTATCCACATAATTCCAATTATTCTCTTTATCCGCATCAATGAAGACCAGATCCAACTTCCCTCTTTTCCCTGATTCAATTTCCTCTTTGATAGAAGGATAGGAATCTAACGCGGCGCCTTCTCGTACTTCGACCCTATCCCTCACCCCCGCGTGTTCGAGATTCTCCCTCGCGACTTTCGCATGCTTGGCATCGACCTCAAGACTCAGAATGCGGACGGCAGGACTCGAGGATGCGAGCCAGATGGTGGAGTAGCCACCCAGTGTTCCGACTTCGAGGATACTCTGCGCTTTTAAGAGTTTGGCTTGGAGCTTGAGGAATTTGCCTTGGGCAGCGGAGACGGCTATGTCGGGGAGATCATTCTTGGTTGAGTTATCTAAGGCGGCTTGGAGAATATCCTTTGAGGGGGTATCGGCCGACGTATGGAGATGCTGTGTGGTGTAGTTATCCACAGCGGTCCAGCGGGGATCCTTTTCATGGTTCGGTGGGCGATGGGATGACATTATGGTACAGCTTAATAATAAGTGTAGAAAATGAGTCCAAAGTTCTGAATAAAAGTAAGTTGCAACGAATCCGAAGCCGGGCTACCCAGCTATTTTATAACCCAATCCCACTGGCAGATCGCGACATCAATCAAGCTAGGAATACATATGCGCGGCCGAAGCTTGAATCCGTAGTGGGCTTGGTATGTACGAAGTACGAGATCGGCGAATGCGTAATGATGTCTTGCTGCTGTGACAGGTGAAGCGTGGTACCATAATTATTACGGTTAAGTGTGGTAGACGGCATTGCGATGCGGGTTTGGTTGGTGAATGATGTCGGGAAGAGTCACGGATGTGGGGGGACGGAGGGGCTTGAATCTGATTAGATTGAAACGCTATTCCTATTTGGCTAAGTAGGATCAGATAAGATGAGCACATCTTTATAGACTAGAAGGTGTCTATTGTATAATAACCAAGTCTATTTCAAAAATGGCTTTAAAATACCTCATTCTACGGCCTATACGCCGTATATGTCTAGATGAAAACCTCGCATGAATGGGTCAGTTTCGTTGTTTCGGAGATGTCTCTCCGAGGAATAACCATCATGATGCTTACAAATCCCACATTCGTGACCATTCTCCGCCCACTAAGGCTAGTCTACCGTGACGGACATGTCCTAAAAAGGCTATTAGAACAGTCCTTCATCGATGGCTTTTGATCTCTATATAATCACCCTATATCTTCGTTCTTCATTATAAATTCGACGAGATGCTTATGAAAGCATATTCGGATAGCTTCGTATTTACGATGTTATACTGTTGTGAACGGAGATAATCGATGGAATATACGATATGTGATTATACATGCGAAGTGAAACTCTGAACCGCTATACATATTACATATTACCCCATCGAGACTCACCTCTACCACCTTCACACTGCGTCCTGCAGAATAACATCCGCCGCCTTCTCACTAATAATGTAAATCGGCACCGCAATGAAAAACCCAGGAATCTTGGGAAACACACTCGCATCAACAACTCTCAACCCACTGACTCCTCTAACCCTAAACCTAGAATCCAGGACAGCCATCTCATCGCCATCAGCTCCAATAGGTGCCGTACAACAAGCATGATGTCCCCACGCCTCCTTCTTAATAAAATCTTTCAATTCCGATTCGGTGGTGACGTTGGGACCTGGCCATACCTCCGTGAAAGTTCCATCAAGCGGAACCAGGTCACGGAAGATTTGGCGCGCGTATTCCATGCCTTCGTATAGAGATTGGAGGTCCTTCTCGTCTGCGCCGTCGGCGGTGATGCCAGTGTCGAAGGAGTTGAAGTTGATGATGGGGGTATCTCGTGGATCGGTTGATCGTAACGTCACGGTACCAGCGTTGTTCCTTGAGTGCGCTTTTAGAACAATCCATACCCAGTATTTGCGTTCTGCGAATGCGAGGTTGGAGAAGCCGGGGAAGTATCCGGTGAAGCGTGCGGGAGCGCCCCCAACGAACAAATCGGAGGAACCATCTACCACGGATGACCTCTTTACTATTGCAAGGGGGATGCTACTTCCGTAGGCTCCTTTTTCTAGACCATTCTCCCATTGTTCGAGACAAGGATCGGGTTGAGACATTTGGAAAGTGCACTGTGAGGTGAGGGCGAAGTCAGTTGGCGTTTCGCCTATCACGGTATTTTCGTAGCGGTCTTGGAGGTTGGTCCCTACACCTGGAAGATCTACGAGGACGGAAATGTTGTGTTGTCTCAATTCTGCTGCTGGGCCTATGCCCGAGAGCTTGAGAAGTTGAGGCGTGTTGAATGATCCTGCTGATATAATGACTTCGCGAGATGCTTCTACGCTGCCTGGAGTCCCAGTGGATTGATCTGATGCGCGAGGGTCTGCCCTATACAGACTTTGTCCTTGGAGGAAATCAACACCTGTAGCTTTCGGAGTTGAGTTTGTAGTGTTAAATCGGATCTTGGTAGCCAGTGTGTTCAACTGAATATCGAGATGATATTTGCGGGATCCATCTGAATTCTTAGCATTAGCCGTATCAAGTATGAATTCGCGAGGACCATTTCGATGATAATTGTCCATGCTCAATGGGACTTGATAGAGACCAGTAGTAGTATCTCGTCCAGGTATATCGGCGTTTATATCTCGGATCAAAACTTCTTCCAACCCTACAACTGTTGTGATGATCTTTCCAATGTTTTGGCCCATTGCAGTCGCTGCGGCGATGAGTAGTGAAGGGACCTTCAGATCTGCGAGGGCGAGGATAAGGTCAGAGAGGGCGGTCCCAAACCATCCATTAAACCCATGGCCTATGATGCCATTCGGGAGATAACGAGTTCGTTCAAGTTTAACGAAGTAATCTCGCATGATGTCTGGAGCCCAGGACGCATCACCCGTGAGGGTTGATATATAAGTCCAGTCACTTTCATGAGGGTAAATAGTAATGAGAGAATTATGTCCGGTACATCCACCCAGTGTTCCAGCACGAGGGTAGATAATCCCTAAAGGAGTCGAACCTGCTGGAGGCTCTCCGGTCCCAATGTTAGGGTTTGGTCCAACAAATAGCTCCCCAGACGGGGCACGCCATGTCATCTTAGAATCCGTCCTTTGCCGCTGAAGATCTGAATAGTGGTTGACGAAGTAGCTCCATTGCATCGGTGGATACTCAGAAGCCTGCAGTTGTAGGCCTGGTGCTTGGTATTGCACAGTGGTCCCTTGGTCATCGCCCGCATCAATCAATAGCACTTGATGTCCCGCAAGAGCAAGCCTTGCTGCTAAAGGACCTCCACCGGCTCCAGATCCGACAACAATATAGTCGTAAGTTGTTACCGTAGAATTGAAGCCTTGATTCGGTCTGTGTCTAACATTAGCTATGAGAAAATCGGGCTTAGTATGATCGCTCTGACATAGACTGTGAAAATGTAATAACGTAGAAGGAAAAGAGAAGGGATATTGGTCCAAAAAACATTTTATCGTAGGGGTTACCGAAGACGGCTGAGCACCTAGAAAACAATGATGATAAAATAGTGGCCAAAGAAAAATAAAGTGAGAAAGTGAGAAAAAATGAAAAGGTCACTAGTAATGGGGGGGGGATCAAGAAGACATGGTCAGCATCGAAATAGTGTCTGCAACCTACTCACTAGGAAGGCGCACCGGATCGAATACCTTTAAGACATTCATTTAATCAAGCCCCCTAGAGCATGTCTGACCCAATCCGTTTGAATAGTAGCTTAAGCAGATGTTGAATGGTCGTTCCCCTGCAGGTAAGTTACACAAGCTTAATTGTTTCTTACCGATTCAGTAAGTTCGCCAATAATCATTTTCGTGATGCTTTCTTTTTAGCTTCAAGTCCAAGGAGAATACGCCAATAAATAGCCACCAACATCATTAATGCGCCAACTCCGTAGTAGCAGTGGTTTGGCATGTTTAAGAAGAACCTATCATCTGCTTCGCCCTGTGACGGCTAAACCGAGCTGCGGGGATTTGATGGTGGGCAGGCAATTTCAGATCCCAGCAATGAGGGGGGATGACCTGGTACCTGGTACTTAAGGCTGTCAAAAGACGACGCGGGGCTTTGAGCAGCGAGAAACAAGGATCCTGAAGAGACATAGGGATACTGGCCTAAATCACGTGCGTTGGCCCACCACGTGCTGTTCCTAAATTGCCAGGACGGATGCCATCAGTCCGCGGTCCGCGGATTGGAGTAGCCCGTGGATAGGTCCTTGAGGATGCCGACCATGGATGACAAAAGCGGCTCCAATTCTGGTGCGCAACCCCACAAGGATCGCCAAGCTCCCCGCAATTTGATGACGATTGCTGAAAGTTCATCAGATGTCATCGCGCATGTGTTTATTAAGTGTAAGGTAGATAGGAATTGCTTTCTGGATCACAACCACCGCGATTGTCTCTCCACTCAGAATCGAACAAGTTGTGGAATATCGCTTTCGAATCTCTTCGTAAATACACAAGTTAAATCCAATTCTTTGGTTCGAAAGAAACAGATCACCTCCTCGTATTGGCAAGACTGTTTGGCGATTCCAAAATGAAAGCTGTACATTACGAAGGGCCCTTCAAGGTGTCGGTAAAAGAAGTCGAAACTCCAAAGATCCAGCATCCCGATGATGCAATAATCAAAGTGACCACAGCGGGTACGATCACTGAGCTATCCAACCTGAAGAAAACGTAGCTGATGAATGCGTAGCAATCTGTGGCTCAGACCTGCACATGTATCAAGGGCGCACAGCAGCTGAGGCAGGCCTAGTTTTCGGGCACGAGAACATGGGCATCATAACTGAAGTAGGTCTGGGAGTGACGCTGCTTGAAAAGGGAGATAGAATCGTTCTCCCTTTTAACGTTGCAGACGGTCGTTGTCGTAACTGTGAGGAAGGTCGTACGGCTTTCTGTACAGGAGTCAATCCCGGTTTTGCCGGAGGCGCGTATGGTTATGTTGCCATGGGCCCGTATCAAGGAGGACAAGCGCAATATTTGAGAGTTCCATACGCGGATTTCAATGCCCTGAAATTACCAAAAGGCACAGAACATGAAGCTGACTTCGCTTTACTGGCCGATATCTTTCCGACCGGTTGGCATGGCCTTACCTTGGCTGGATTTAAACCGGGAGAAAGTGTTTGCGTATTCGGTGCGGGACCCGTGGGGTTGATGGCCGCATACAGCGGGATCTTGAGAGGTGCAAGCAAGGTATTTGTTGTGGACAAGGTACCAGAAAGATTAGAGGCAGCCAAAAAGATTGGCTGTATACCTATCGATTTCACTAAAAAAGACCCCGTGGAACAAGTAATCGAACAGAATGGCGGCATGGTGGACCGAGCGGTCGATGCCGTAGGTTACCAAGCAGTGGATTCTTCGGGAAGTAAAGAGCAGCCGAATATCGTTCTTGATCAATTGATCATGGTGACCCGGCCGACGGGAGGCTTGGGCATTCCAGGGCTATACGTCCCATCTGATCCAGGAGCACCTGACGAGAAAAGTAGAAAGGGACAGATTTTATTATCATTTGGGAAGCTGTTTGAGAAGGTATGTTTTTCTCGTCAATTCTCGTACCTAAAATTGCTCACAATTCGTAGGGACTCTCTCTAGGAACCGGCCAGTGCAATGTCAAGGCATATAATCGTTATTTGAGGGACTTGATTATCGCTGGGAAGGCAAAGCCATCCTTCGTTGTTTCTCACGAGATCAACATCGATGACGCCCCTGAGGCTTACGAGAAATTTGACAAGAGGATTGATGGATATACCAAGGTTTTGATACATCCTAATGGGGCGCTTTGAATTTGACTTGAATATGGAAATTGACGCTTGCACAATATTAGTCGTTAGAGCAATGGGAATAATGAAGATGCATGAACTTACAATGCCAAATATTTAATAGGTCATTAGCTGTAAAACGATATCCCAGATCACGCAATGAGGCCTTGTGCATGACCGGTGGAGTAGCCTTTTAGTCTCCTTAACCGTATCAGTATGCCGGCTGATGCCGAGTTGACGTCGAGTTGATACCTGGGTAAGATAACGCCAAATAGGCCTAGCAGCCCTTCATATATCATCCTGCCCTACCGTCGGTTTGTCTTGTCCAGTCTTGATAGGACCTATCCTTTGCATAGTCTTCCACCCTGATTTCAGCCTTCAAATATTGTGTACTTTCCATGCTCAAGCTCCCGGTCCCCGCATGCTGAGAAGGCGTGACGTCGTCCTCAAATCTCTCCCCAAAAGTGTATGCGCCGCCACGACCGGTACCATTGTGATCGCCTCCTCGAATCATGAAGGCTGGAATGACGCGGTGGAATATACTTCCATTGCAGTAGCCACGCTAAGCTAAGGTCGAGAAGCACCTTCAAGTTTCGGAGACGTCGTCATTATGGAATTCTACGGATAATTTCCCCTTAAATCATTAGTATAGAAACACAAAGATTCACACAGAACACAATTACCAAATTGGTTTCGACAGCGACTTCCGTAGCCATGTTGCGCAATACTATGTCATAATGTCGCAGGATGGTCGTAGAATGTCAAGATAGAACTATGGTGTTGATGTTGAAGGTATCCATCGGCAGAACCACGGATGTTAGTAAGCTTGGCAGATTTCTAATATCGACATCCTCACCTCTATTTCCTGACAACAAACATCCACTTTAGTAGAACATCCTTATCTGGAAGCGTGGTCGCATGGAGTTCACCAGTGACCTTAAGCTTGGAAAAGAATTGTCGCAAATTGAGGTTATCCTAACTCGACCATAGAAAATACTCCAAGTCGGAACAAGCCCTGCATCTGTGCGGCTGAGGACCACGACTTACTTTTCTAAAGAACCACTTTGACTGAGGGCAAAACACGCCGTGAACTCAATATCTTTAGATAAAGCATGGATCTCAAAACCTGGGCTTTACCTCAACTTCAACGTCTCCTACCTATTGACGATGAGTCATTAACACAAATCATCACCTACACGGAAGGCCTCTCCAACAACGAAGCCGCCGAACATCTAAGGAACCTCCTCGGAGACACGCCACAAGCCCTAGAATTCATCACATCGTTCAACAATCGTAGAAACCCGGCACCCTCAACTCGAAACAATCAACCAAGGAATGATATCTCAGAAGTACCGAAGTCAAAACCTAGGAGGAAGAAGGCTGCCGGTATAGGAAAACTCCCTGCTGTACGACAACCGGAGAATTATGGCAATGTTTCTGGCGGTTATATCAAGAAGGATGAGGAGGATTATATGGCTGGTTCTTCTAAAGCACGAAAAGCGAATACCTTCGCATTAAAGGAAACTCCGGATGCGATTCAAGTCCCAATACCAACGTCATCAAGATCCACATCACCTAAACCCCCCGCACAAACATCAACACCGAAGCCACCTCCCTCCGCAGCCGGCCCCCTAATCTCAGACGTGAAGTCTTCGCGGAACTCATCCCGAAACGCCTCTCCAGCTCCCAAGAAAACGAAGATCAATATCTCCGGTGGGACGTCTATGCAGGGTGCCTCAACCACCATCAACGACCTTGACTCTGCAATCCGTGCGTTAGAGATCCAAACTAATCCTACTCTCGCGTCCGAGGATAGTGCAAGAAGGAAATGTAATTGTATGGCGACTCGACATCCCCTCTTAGACGCCGCGCCCAACTGTCTCAAATGCGGGAAAATCATCTGCGTCAAAGAAGGCATCGGTCCCTGTACCTTCTGCAACACGCCCTTGCTAAGCGCAAGCGATATCCAATCCATGGTTAGAGTACTCAAAGAAGAACGAGGCAAGGAGAAAATGGCCGTCAACAACGCAAGTCAAAAACGAGCCGAAATCTCAAAAACAGCTCGACCGTTCTCAACCCCTTCAGAAACCCCTATACCATCAGCCCCAACCTCAGATTCCGAAAACGAGAAACTTGCAAAAGCGAAATCACATCGAGATAAACTTCTTGCTTTCCAAGCGCAGAATGCCCGTCGTACACAAGTCCACGACGAAGCTGCGGATTTCGAAACCCCAACAGCGGGCTTAAGCATGTGGGCTAGTCCGCAAGAACGAGCTCTACAATTAAAGCGCCAGCAAAAGATCCTCCGCGAACAAGAATGGAACGCACGACCGGAATACGAGAAGCGGAAAGTGGTCGCATCAATCGATCTCGTAGGCGGTAAAATCGTCAGACGCATGGCAGCTGTCGAGCGACCCCAAACACCCGAAAGCGAAGACGACGATATCGAAGTCGAGCGAGCTACTACTAATCCAGGAGGAACCCATCAAGGCGGCGCGTTTAGTAGGAATCCGTTATTGGGTTCTCTTATTCGGCCAGTTGCGAAAGTTGATCCGAAAGGAAAGGCGCCGGAGAGGGAACGAAGGCAGAAATGGAGGAGAGTGCAGGATGATAATGATGATAACGAGCAATGGATTCTGGACGGTGGTGTTTACGGAGGTACCAACGATGCTACTGAACCTGAAGTTTGTGGGTAGGTAGGGTAGGGTACGAAAAGTAGGAAAAGTAGTTAAACATTCACCAACAAATCTAGATACAATAACATCCACCCTACATACCTCCTCAAAAACCCCCTTTACAAAAGAAAATATAGCTACGAGGAGATGAAATAAACCAATGTTCCTACATAGCTACATCTTCGGAGGAGACGTAACCACAACCCACGTGAACGCCTCTAGCCAACAACCTCAGCACCCCCACCTCAGCCACGAAGAACTAACTATTCCCAATCCAGCCCACCACATTTCCACACAGAAGTAATCAATAAAAACAACCCCCTTTGCCTTAACATACATCTCACCACACATATCCCATGGGAATACGAAATCCGCAGCCACAAATCTGACATCCGAGACTCGTCTCACGAAGCCTTTTTCTCAAGGGAAAAAGAAGCATCCTGTCCAAACAACACAACACAACACAACCAAAACCACACCAACTATCCTACAAATATACTAAACCATCCGCCTTACCTAAATAAACAGAACACTACAAAAAACCTAAACTAACCTAACCAAAACCCGCCCCACACCACTCGGTAATCTCCTCGGTTATCGCCCTTCCAAAAAATCCCAAAGCGAAAACCAAAAACCTAGAACAACCCCTCCCCTCCCCTCACCCCTACCTGGCCCCAGCACCCAACCCAACCCAACCCACGGTCTAGATTAAAAGCTGAAATGAAATGGCTTATCCACGCGTTCTTCTAATTCGCCAATTACCGTGCATATACGTAAATCCCTAAAAAAAAAACCCCCCAAGCAAGCGAGCAAGGGAGGAGGAAAAGGTAAAAATAAATTTGTCTTGTTGGATTGGGTTAAGGGGGATAGAAGGCTGTTGATTTGGTAGGTGTCACAATCCCCTCGTAATGGAGGAGGATAAATATGTAAGGCTCGTGGGCCCCTCCCCCCTTTGTGTGTTGCTTTTTCGGTGTTTGTTGCTTGGTTTTGAGGAATTAATACTAACACGCGCCCATACGCTCTCTTTCATGCTTACATACTACTAATACTTGGATTTTCTTTGGCTTCAGCAGGTGTTTACTTTTGTGAAAAGTATAAGAATCGCTCATTTAGTCCGTATCGCGTGTTTATCTATTCGGTTTTGAAGGGTATTTAGTGTTTCTATTTGAAGAGATGGACATGGAGAAAATCAATTGCATCGACGACACAACGGAATGGCACCTCTCGAATCCGCGGCCGAAGACTTATCCTGAAGGTCTGTTCACTACCGTACGACTTATCCAAACTATCGCATCCATGGGCGTAGCATCAGAACTATTCGATATGCTCGACCAAATTAAGAAGGACGGTTATGGTGTGCCTTGGCCCCTGTATCTGGTACGTGTTGAATTTTCAATCTTTCCCATCTCGACGGATACATTTTGTTGGTGTTGCGAGATGAGATGGTTACATGCGTGTTGTTGTTACATGTGTACATTGCCTTATTGACATGGAATGTTCTATAGCTCTATGTTACCACGCTTGTTACCCTCGTCACACTCGGCAGTACGAGTATCGCGTACACGTACGATCGGCTATCTGCAAAAACGAACATGGCGATTAATTCGGTGATTGGGGTGTTGTGGGTGGCTGGGTTTGGGTTGCTCGTGGATGCGATGAATGGGTCGATTCTCGAGTCTTGTGTACCCGAGGTATGGGGCTCAAGGGACGGGGTCGAGAGGTGTCGATTTTATAGGCTGTTGCTCGGGGCCTGTTTGGTTGGACTGTAAGTGTTCAATCTATCTTCCGCTGTTATTCTTTGGCTAGAGCTTTGAAAGCCCGGACCAAGGATGAGTGTATGGTGGTTAACTTGATTACAGACTCAGCGCACTGTCCGCTCTTGTGTTGGATATTGTGGTGTCTTTGAGGCCACGGATGGAGACGCAATGGTCAATGCAAAAAGCTTTGATAGCGAAGGACAAACAAGATGAAAAGCTTGGGGATATTCGAGTCTTTACGAGGTTCGAGGATGCTTAGCTGGGCCACTAGAGGCTGTGAGCAGCAACTGTGAGCGCATGATAGATAATAATAGTTGTTAATATCGCCTTTGACGCATGAATGATACCACTTTTTCAGGGGCACAGACAAATAACGAATGGAGGGAGGGGCAGTGTTGATGTCAAGGCGCTTCTCCAATTTCTTTTCATAGGGTATGGAAGCTCAGATAGAGTGGTGTTTTGAGAGGCTCGACGGGTGCTCCCACGCCTCCCGCCTGGCCACATGTTGGGGCTCGCAACCAAAATTAAAATAGATTGCTGAATTGCAAATAATATAGACTTTGTGGTAGGAGGAGAGGCGGCGAAAACGGGGTCCGTGAAATGTGATTGGAACGGGCAGGGTGAATATCTGGAGCATTGGCGTTGGCAAACTGGACCAGCTCGTTCCCCGGCAGCCAGGCCGCTGTCTGTGGTTGGGCGAAGGCGCATCTGACAAGATGACGATTGCACGTTCGTCGCAACAATCCACGCGATGATGTGGAGAAGGGGATTACGGATGCGGCTGAGCCTGCATGGAACGGCTGGCTGTCTTCTAGAAGGGTTGCCGGAGGGCTGGGAACACGAGCAGGAGTGGTGGTGGTGGAGTCGGAGAACCGTGGAAGGGTGACAGATAAAAAAAAGCACTGTGAGGGTGAGTGGTGGTGTAGAGAAAAAGAAACGAAAGGTGGATGATGAATGGGAAGAAGCATGAGTCGCTGGAGAAGATGTCGGTCAGAGAATAGAACAGCGAGCTGCTATGATAGCCACCGCCTGCTTAGAGATGGATAGAGAGCCACAGCAAGCCGATCGGACGGGATGGAGGTTGTCGGGAGTCGGCGAGAGAGAGAGAGCAGGGCCAAGGTTTGGTGGGTAGCCCTGGAGTGTGGCAGGCCTGGAGGGGTTGCCAACGACTAGCGTGCCAGAGGGGTGGATAATGGGATGATGATGATGGGGGAGGGATGAGAGGGAGATCTGCCTCCCATCCCCCTAACTACCCCCAGAAAGTGACAAGCCCCCCCAGAGGACCCGCCGCACGCAGCAGCTCAGCACCCGACAAGGGCCCCAACCGCATCCGCAAAGCACAAGTACCCACTGGCACTGGGCACTGGGCACTGGGCACTGGCACCCTACAGACACCATACACCATACACCCTCCACCCTACCACCCTACCCACTCCTGGCACGCACTCCCACTGGCACCAGGCAAGCATCTCGCCCGCGTCTAGCACAAGGGCCCGACAGCGAAGGACGTTTGGCAACCGGGGATGCGTGAGGAGCTAAGCGCATCGAGCTGCGACTCCACTCTAAGCTCTAAAGAACATACTGCCCTCGTCTTCTTTCGTCCTGCATGCACCACGCACCGCACCCGCTCCTGCAAACGAACAAACAATCTTCCAACCCTCCTCTTCTTCTTCATCCTCTTCTTCACCCTCTCCTCCGCCATTCACCTGCTCAACCATCCTCCGCCGACTCAATCTCATGCGAATATCCCCCGCCAATAGTCCCGACCTATGGCCGAGGCTATCACCATTCCCTCGCCCTCGCTCTTCCTGAATACGCAGCACTCCGATCCGAGTCCTGCGAAACCCCCGGCAAAAAAGGCACAGCGCCGCTCTCAGGCTTCTCCTACTAAAGATATCCCCAAGGCCGCTGATGGGAGTGCCATAACGAAGAGAAAGCAGTCCAAGAGTCGCAATGGTATGCTCGCACTTCTCGTCTCATTCCTTATCGTGCGCAATGATAAGCTCTTCCGAGACATTACTCAAAGAAAGTTGCTAACCCCCTCCCCTCTCTCCACAGGTTGCATTACCTGCAAGGCCAAAAGACTGAAATGCGACGAGACTAAGCCAACCTGCCAGCAATGCTCGAGGAGAAGTGTAACTTGTGGTGGCTACAAGAAGGATTTTAAGTGGAGGCCTTTCGAGGAAGCCAGCTTTGTCACCAAACCACCTCTCACAAAGTCAAAGAAAGGTTTGTAGGACGAGACACGCCTGCCACATCACACACGCCTGTACTCACCAATTATCAGCTTCTCCTCCACCAACGTCCAATCCCACCTTCGAGCTAGGCGTCAAGAAAGAGGAGCCCAATGACTTTGACTTTTCAAGTCAGCCCATCCACAACGATGCTTTCAATTATGCTTATCTGCCTCCACCACAATCTCCAGGCGCGGCATTTGGTGATTTCCCCTCACACCCCTTCATAGACAATCAAGGTCACCCTATGGGAAACATGTTCGTCATGCCCCAGCCAACACCGCCGTACATGATGATACCCCCCTTTGTTCCGGACGCCTTCGAGCCTAGTTCCGCTGTCAGCTCGAACAGTGCCTATGATATTGACACTGTCGATACAATGCAAACAAAGACCACCGCACCTTCGAGTGTCTCGTCCGGCCAGTCACCTCAACTCATCGACCTCCTCTTGCCAGGAACAGACCTAAATGCAGAACCAGAAGAGTATCTCAGCTATCGCACTCAGTACCCGGATTCCATTTACCAACCTGGAAGTTACAATCCGCCTCTGGGAAAGGTAGAAGAAGAAGTTGAGGAAATCCCGCGCACCTTTAATCCCAGCCCTGAGCACGAAGACTGGGTCATGCGATTGCCATCTCCAGCTCTTTCGAGCTCGTCAAGTTCATCGTCCGATTCTTACACTGTACCTCTGTTCGCCCAGCCTGACTTTCCGGTCACATCTCCCGAAATACTCACTCGCCGCTTCGATCGAGATACTTGTGGTGTCTTATCAGTGAAGGATGGTCCAACAGAAAACCCTTGGCGTACTCTAGTCTGGCCCCTTGCTCGAGATTGCCCTGCTCTCTACCATGCCATCGCATCCATGACGTCCTTCCATCAGTCAAAAGACATGCCACAGCTACGAATTCAAGGCATCAGTCATATGCAGGCATCATTCCACGCTCTAGCTGGTCAGATGGGAAGTATGCACATTGACGCTGCCATATCTACCACGCTTGCTCTTGCATTTTCCGAATCTTGGGATCAACATACCAGTACTGGTGTTAATCATATCAAAGGAGCAAAAGTCCTTCTCAATCGTGCCTTGACTGAACACAATGTGAAACCCAAATCTGGAGAAGAGTTGGCTCGCCTAAAATTCTTGAGCAATACCTGGGTATACATGGATGTTCTTGCGCGCCTCACTTCTGTAGACCACGATGAGTCAACCGACTTTGACTTCATCGCTAGCAGACTTAATTTTGGGCAGCATGATTCAAATATTGATCCGTTGATGGGGTGCGCTAGTACGCTTTTTCCCATAATCGGTCATGTCGCCAACTTGGTCAGGAAGGTTAGACGTATTCCCAGTAATACACCAACCATCATCTCGCAGGCTATGCAACTTAAGGTGCAGCTAGATGAATGGGAACCTCCTTCCAGTATTGAGGACCCAGAAGATGAGACGACAAGCATTCACGATTCGATCAAGACAGCAAATGCCTACAAGTATGCTACATTGCTCTATCTCCATCAAGCCGTTCCAGAGATCCCTTCACTCTCATCCTCGGATCTTGCCAAGCAGGCTCTGTGTGAAATTGCAACTGTCCAGCCCAGGTCACGAGCCGTCATTGTACAGATTTACCCTCTGATGGCGGCCGGAAGTGAGGCAATGGAACAAGAGGATAGGGACTGGGTAGAAAACCGCTGGCAACTCATGGATACCCGGATGAAGCTCGGCATTATTGAGAAATGTTCTCAGGTGTGTAAGGAGGTTTGGCGCCGCCGCGATGCCTACAATATCGGCAGGCCTCATGCCCAACATATCCGGAACGATAGCTTTTCTTCACCAGTTCCCTGCTTAAAGATAGAGTCCAACGATGATACCGGTCCGGACGGTAACTTCTCCTGGATTGATCTCTCCCATAAGAGCAATGAGGATGGACTTGTCTATTCTACCGTACCGAGGGCCCCCGTGTCTCTTACTGATCGATTTGAAAATAGAAAACGAACGGGTGTTGATGTTGAACCATTGGACCCTGAGCTAACTGTCAAAGGAAGACTACACTGGCTTGGTGTGATGAAGGACTGGCAGTGGGAAAGTGAGTGATGCTGATCTCAAGTTGGATGAATGCTATTACTAACCCACATTTAGTCTTACTCGGATGAGAGGGAAATTGCACTAACATTCTCCGTACTGGACTCGAAACTTGAACAAATTGTTCTCTTCTTTTACTACCGTCTCGTCCTTGCACGTTAATTTACGATAGCGAAATCTCATGACCTTTTGTCACAGAGTTTATCGTCTATTTGCCCCGACTATCTTCTATATTACGTTCACCAACGCGACATGACGCCGATTTCAAGCCACTCCCGCTGCGACCTCGTACCCGCTGCAACTCTATACCCACTATTACTCCACACGCGCTACGATTCAACACCCGTTGCGACTCTACGCCAACCGCACCATATAACACCTAACCCTTGTATTCATTTTTGGAAACTTCACTACATATATTTATATGTTTGTATTTTGTTATCTTGATATCTATACTGTATAGAAGGAGATTGGCGTTGGCACAAATCTGTTTATGATGTTTACGATATGGATTATATTTGTTGGCATATGGATATGTTTATTGGGAGTTTGGTCATTTTGAACTTTTCTTCTTCCTTTTTGGATTTGGATTTGGATTGATTAGGAAGAACTACCTTTGGACTAGGATTGGGATTCTCTTTCTCTCTTTCTCTGGGCGCTTCAAGGCGGGGATATCAAAAAGTGTATGTTATCATTAGGGAGGAAAATTTTCGGACTGGGAAAGGTGTCTTGGAAGATTGGACTTTCGTTTTTTCCTAGTTCTCATGGTTACGGTTTTCCTTCTTAGGGTTATGGGTCACGGCCTTATGGACTTTTTCTTTTGTGGGATTTTTGGATTTGGGGGGCTGGGGGGTTATGAGGGTGATGGCGATGAATGAGTGTTTTGTTAGTATGTTATGATTACAGATTTTATGGGATCTACCTATCCATCTGAACTCAATGTGAGGTGTATGGTAGAAACCTCTCTGGGAAACCGGGGTTAGGATGTATGCATGGGACTACTGTTTAGCTACTTGCGTAAGGATTCTAAATACTACTTCCCTCCCTTCTTTTTCTTCCTCAAGTCAACTCAACCCGATCAATCTACATTATGCAGTATCTTTTTCCCCTCGTGGTAACAACATAGATTATAGAGTACAGGGTATATCTCAAGTACTACGAGCCAAAACTTCATCCTTTATCAGTTTCCACACCTCTGATGATTTAAATCGAGTCGGGAAGCATCCCTCCCTATTAGCTACCTACCATACATAAACACCTCTCAAACCAGGCATCTCGGGATTTGGATAGCGGCCGTGCACTGATGATTTTCTATATGTAGTACAGTGCACGACGATGGCACGGGAACGAGGATTCTAGGGATTTTGGCGGTTGGGAGGGTTGGACATGCACGGTAAACGAGATTGAAATATGTGTGTAGCCGCGGGAATTTATTGACTTATCCACTTTTTCATGGGTTTGTTTTGGTTGTTGTTTATTGTGGGTTTATGAGTATGTGGCCGTTGTGATCTGGGGGTATGCTTGTAGGGCGGGCTGGGGGGAGGTGGGTTAGGTGGAGGGTGAGGATGCTGTTGGCCGTGATGTATTTGTTGGGGGTAGGGATTATGGGTTGGAAGGGGCTTGTTTGGTGTGTAAGGGGTGGGTTTATTGCTGGGGTTGAAGTAAGAGAAGGGGGAGGTAGGGGAGGGTCATGTGTTTGTGTGTGTATGTAGTGAAACCAAGCAAGATTCTTCATCCAAAATTTTGAATAGTTACGTGGGTCGTTGATAGAAAAACATTATTTACTAGAAGACCAATACAACAACAAAAAACCTCTCTAGATAAAAAGAAACAGCAAAAAGATAACCTTGCAACGGCATGCAAAAGAAGAGCTCCCCCGGACAGGCTCGAACTGTCAAC
>AJFL01001101.1:0-32636 GCA_000467735.1 Rhytidhysteron rufulum CBS 306.38
TGGATTAGGTAACACACCTAGAGTTTCTCAGGGGGGCCAGGCCAACTCAACGCATCCCTGACCCCATCCCATCTCCCTCAGGGTTTGCATACCAGGTGAACGTCGTGGAGCAGCAAAGAAACATGGTGAATGGGGGAACTCAATTCCATTGCGGCTCTCAACTCCATGCAGTAAGGATGGCCATTGGATCCCCATTCTGCTTCGCGCATCTAGGATGGTGAGTTGGCCGTGCGGGGCAACGCATGTGTTTGTTGTCCGATTTCATGCAATCGAAATTTCACTATACCTCTCCGAACACGTCTATTTCTCCCCCTGCGACTCCAATTCCTTTCTTTCTTTTTCGTCTTTGTCTTCTGTCTGTAAGAATGCCTTCCAGGCGACTTTCCATTCCCTACCCATGGCCAGCTAGCGTTCAACCGCCGTAGCACACACGTGCCGGATTAGCTCTTATTACATATGATGTTCCGGTCAGTCCCTCAATCTAAAAGAAGGCAGCCGCTAAGACTTATCTAGGGATACACTGAAGGCAGACACACGCAATGGACTGTGAGAGGCCAGCCTGACACATTCTTGGACCCCGACCGGTCGACTCCTACCCACTACTTGCAATGAGGCCTCTCATGAATGAGACATGAGAGTCTGTTTGCGTCGACCCAGGCGGCACATAACGAAATATGGGCGTTGAGAATGCGGCTCTTCAAAGGTGTACAAAATGCCTTCTTGATCATACAGAAGTATAAGAGCCTGCCGGTCTGATTGTACGAAGTAACGGGAACTGGAACCTCGCAGCCTCTCACTCGTTCTGGGTCTCTACGCGCCCATCGTTGAGGCTTGGTGTGCGTATGGAGTAGCCCTGATAATGTTGCTCAGCACTGTCCAGGCTCTCCCTCAATGAGAAGCTTGGGGGGGATCATGACCGTTGGCTGTCTCGGGAAGCAAGTGGCCCGTCCCTCCAATCACCCAGGCCAACACTGACCGGTGAACGCTTCCCTTACTTTCGGCATAGGTTGTCCCCACGCGCGTCCCTTCCAGGCAGTGCGATGCCTTCCCCTGCGATGTTCAGCATTGCCGAAAGCGCGTTCTAATACGAAACGCGCAAACAATTTTGGGAAATGATAATGAAGAAGCCTTGTTGATGCGCACGCTATGCTATGAGCACGTAATGGGGGTTGTGGGATGTGGTTGTCGCCTCCTTGCCCGCGCCGGAGTGATCGCGCGTCCCCCCACATGATACGGCACAGCAATTTGGCAGCACAACTACCTGCTCTGTCTGGACCGGCCTCCGTGTGATATGGTCCGATTATTCTTCTTGCCGGTCTTCTCGGCGCTTCAGCTTTTGGCGAACTTTCACTGTGCAACGGATCTGGCCGACGTAGTCGCAACTCCACTCCGGACTGATATCATCTAATCGCCTACTTCTCAGCGAAGGACAAGTCTTTTCAGCTTCTCTGGTTGGAACTACGTCATGCGCGCTTGCTAGGCGCAGTCAACTTCCGGTGATGAAGCCATCACAAGACTACACAATCAACAAGGTCTTGAGTCAGGCAGGGCTCAATGTTCACTGCGATGGAAGCAGTTGCCATGATGGATAATTATAGCGCCATAACGAGGTATTTTCGGCGGGCGTAGGTCGCAAATCAAACATCTCGTTCTGGTTATCGTAGGCTGACTGTATTAGAATCGCTTCCCTATCGGTTTAGTGATCCGACAAACTCGAAATTGCTCCTTCAGCTCTACGTTGGCTTGTTTGGATGTATGTGCCTATGAACCGAGGAACTTATCAAGCATTTTGCTCAGACACCGCATCTTTCTCTCGCTCGGGTGGCCTGCTAGCAGACAACAAGGCAAAAGGAATCTCCATCCTCCTAGACAACCCGGCAAACTCTTTTCCGAGTGGAAATGAGTAGGGCGAGCTAAGATTTACGGTCCAGGCTTCAATGCCCATTATTTCTCATTTCACCCCTTGCAGTTTCCAGACTCATTCGGTTTTCGGTGCTGCCCTATGCCGCCAGTTGGGCCCACTGTCCCTCCCCTTGGAATACCACGTTGTATTGGTTACACATGGTGTTTGCCCAACACGATGGTCATGGGAAATCCTCCATCCAGGCAGTTCTGGTTACTTTCAGCTGAAGGATGCCGTCAATATACCTTTTTAGGATCCATCGGCTAAGTTAAAATCTTCTTTGCAACGATACGAAATTCCCTTAGAGCGCTCACTTCACGGCGTAATAGCCAATCAACGCACAGTATGGGGGTACTAATCTTTCACCGCACAACCCAGTCCTCATATCATCACAATTAACACAGTCACACCCGTTCACTGCTTCATCACATCCTTCCCGACATGGCTCCAAGCCACTATCGCTCTTTCGCCATTAACAATCATACCTTGTTGTCAGCCCAGCCAGCATGAATCATTACACCTTCCTAAATGCCCCCACCGACAGGATCAGGTCCGCAACAGTCGAGAAAGTAGGCATCAAGACAACTTTGCAGCAAAGAGGTCACCGCCTTAATCACCCCTCAGCTTGAGCATAAAAGGGCTCATCAGCGCGATGGTTGGCATACTAACCATTGCCTGAGAACAAATACCTCATCAACCAGCTTCCTTCTTGTTCAATACGCCCTTTACCATACTTGTACTTTCAGCATCCGGTGACCGCACAATGGCTGTTCTTTCAAAGTTCACCTTTTCACGCCCTATTGAACACGATGCCACCTGGTACTGCTGTGAATGCGGTCATGGACCTTACAACACAAGCCTGTTCCCCCAATGCACAATGTGCAATCACACGCATTGCACCGGCTGCACTTCTTCCGATGAAAAGGAGATATTAGAACTAGATGCCACTTCTGATCGATGCTGCAAATCAGTCATACCATCCACCTACGCGTCTTCAGGCACGGTTCTCGCTAGTTCCGACAACACCATCACATCTCTCCATCACCATTATGGAGCTGAGCCTAGCGATGGACCTGGTGATTACGTTTGGTATTGCTCCGAGTGCAACGATGGACCTCAAGGGTATGCATGCAACCCAGCATGTGCAAGTTGCGGACATGCTCGTTGCGACAAATGTACAGTGACTGAGGCAAGATAAAAGAACAAAAGTTTCACGGTAAATAGCCCAAGAAAACCTATCAATACATCCCGTACAATATGTATCTAACTACTCTAGCTCTTCATCTCTTCTCTGTCCTAGACTTCTTTGCCTCAGGGCTTCTCGTCAGCGGTTCCCACCATACCATTTGAGCACTTTTGGGAGGATTAGATAGCGATGAAAACCGGTTTTGGTAACTGTTTGGAGGAAATTTGTGCTTGGAAGATTTGAGTTATTCACCTTCTCATCATTGAGCGTGCTTCGTGTTCTCTCCAGTCTCTCATTAAAATCCCAAAACTTTATACTCAACTCTACCTCCTTTTTGGAACACGTAATGATACATGGTTTAAGCGAGTGAAATTCACCTCATAACGTTTGACATTTAAGCAACTTCAACATTTATCATCTCAATCACTCATTTCTGTCCTGCTAAAATTCCGGGAAGCTTTCTTCATCGGTGCGAGTCCTCCCTGTATCACAAATCTTCCTTCCATACCTCCATTCGATTCCTCCAGCTCTTATGCGTCCTCCCTGCTCCTTCTGCTTCCTCCAATACTTTCCGCATATTTGCCACTTTCCTTTCTACGCAAGTGCCGTTTTCCTCATTGGCGTGTATAGTCCTTCATCGGACATCTCCGGCTCTTCCTTTGCCCGGTGAGGCACTTTTGTCCTTAGTGTGCCCTCTCAGCTTACATACGGGTGCGGCCTCATGGCACTTAGGAATCAGTAAGTAAGGCCCACTCGGTGAGAGAGCGAGGAAGAGTGAGGAATTCCTAAGGATGGTTTTTGCCTGGAGGACTTCACTGCCACCGTCCTCCAACATCCTCTGACTGGCTTGCTTACGACTTCGCCGGTCAGAGAACACTATAAAGATGGGCAAGTTTCCTTTGGTCTTTGATCATTCTCCATGGTCATCGACTTTTCCTCTCCCTCAGCTTCAGAGTGTCTTCTCTGTCCAGCCAATTTCAACCCTACTACTCTTATCAACCCTTCCGAAACAACTTCACGTTACCAAACCAAAATGCCGGTGCCTACAACATGGTATTGCTGTTCTTGTGGGGATGGACCCCATAATCTTCAGATCGAAGTTGCCTGCAACCAATGCGGTCACCAGGGATGCGGCGGATGCGTCGCCGGGTAACTTTCACCATCTTTAGTTCTATTATATATCAATCTATTAACATGTTCAGGTAACACTGTTATTCCAAGGCAAACTATGTATCGACCGACTATGACCTCGTCCGCCACTTTTCAACGAACCGACCGGTACATCACTCGATCTAATCAAGCTTCTTCCCCTCTGTCTGCCCGCATTTCCACTTCGCCATGTACGGTATACATAGGTCCTCTTCGGCGCGATATCCCATTGCATCTTTCGTCAAGAATTTTAATGGGCGGGATTTTACGAACATAGCCCGGGCGTTGTGTCTCTGAGTTATGGTCAGCATGAGAGATACCCGGAGGCACTTTGTCAATTCTCTTTCCTACAAGGCGTTTGTTTCTTTGCCCGATTGTACGCAATAGGAATACGTTTTATGTTAGCAGATTTTGTTTTTCAGCTCATGCAATGTCTTCTTAAATCAGTGATCTGGATCGTCTGCCTTAACTCGTAACACAAGCCCTACGCACCGTAACTGCAGACCCAATATGCGAAACCTGCAACCGCAGGCGATTTTGGTAAAACAAACCAAGACTACGGGGCGTAATACGAGATGATGGTAGATCGGCAAGCTTTCGCCTTCGGAGAAGACGGTGAGAAGTAGGCAATCACTCGTCTGCAGACTTGGCCCCCATCGGAAGAAAGGCTGTGGGGTTTCAGCGTTCTTCCGGGGCTTCTGGGGTTGTGTACGAGAGGCTAACCCAATATTTCAAATATATCGTTTCAGAATTTATCGAATTTCTGCATGTTTTTCCTTTATATATCTATTAACGTCCTCGCACAGGCGTGAATGACAGCTCTTTTTCGTACGACCAACATGAATGAATGCTGCGAGCTGAGCTGAGCAGAGCAGGTGGAGGACAGAAGGACAGAACACTGCCCCCCTGCCACGGATACAATTGATACCTAGCACGAGAAAAACATTCCTGAATTGCCTCATGTTTAAGAACACAACCTCATTACTTGACTCACGCGACCTGCTTCAAATTCTGCCCGTCATCATTCGCAACTTCCCTCCGAGGTAAACATCAAATCGTGGAGGCATGACGTTCAATTAGGATTGAGGCTCCAGAACCCACACAGCCCCCTCGCTCTACGTACACACCCATTCACCGAGCGAGCACTGCATGGTATGTATGCAACAACAAGGCTGCTCCGCCTCCCAAGCTCTTCTAGAAGTCGGTGTGCCACCACTACTGGGTATGCTGGTAGCCTTGATCTTGATGAAAACAATCCGAAAGGCAGGGTATGCGGCGATCGGCCACGAGGCAACGCAGCGAGCACTCCGTACAAGGCCACCTATTCACCACACTGCTACGCTTTTGAGTAACGTTCTGCATCGGCCCGAGGTCATCAAAGACATGAGAAGACGTCACGAAAGCAAAGAATTCCTAGAATAGGAAGGATATGAACAAAGGCATTGATTGCTGTGATCTTGTCGCCCTACTCATCAATCTCTGCCCGTCGCACCGCTCGACCTATGCGGATAATACGTAGTGGAAGGTGATTGGTTGGAGCGATTGCGCTACCCTTCGTCATCTCGCACCACAGGGCGAACATGGCTTACTATTCGCCCTTGCTCTTACAACATCAATCTGCCCTACCTGTCCTACCACCACCTCCCCTCCCCTCCAGCAATTCCTATTAGTCTGGTTGTCTTTGGGAAATGCTATCTGTTTGGCCGCTTCCATACCGTTTGCAGACCGCTACACCACCATCCTCCACATGATCGGAGGGAACTGCGAGGGCGCTGCTGCAGGGGCTAGATCAGCCTTGGAGCGGTTGGATGTCGGGGAATTTTAGCTTAACATGTGAAGGAGCTCGGATGTGGTCTGTCTTTGCCCTGGCGTACATAGGGCATCAGGAAAGCCTCATCGCAAGTCACCTCACCGCCATATTGTCCTTCTATCTCGTATTAGGAAGGTCGAGGATTGCGAATAGCTGGGAGCCAAGAGGAGCTGAGGTTTCACTCTTGTAAATTGTGGACTCAAGGCAACTTTATCTGGGATTATTTCTGAGTGAATTCGGTGATAAAAGAGGCTCACGTGAGGCTATAGATGCTGGGCCCTTGGACCCTTTAATGGTGCTATATCTGTCTACCTATTCCTACAGAATTGTTTTGTAGAGCAGAAGGGATTGTTCGATTCCTCTTGTGCATCGATCCCAGTTCTAACGCCGCCCTAATGCTTGTGCGAAGTGGGCTGGGTGGTCTGACGGACGGGGAGCCGGGAGGTTGGTGTCGGTGTATATCAGATGAGATGGCGACAACGAACGAATTCCTGTGCATGAGGCCGGCATGGCCAGAAGGTGACTTTTTGCTTTGGCGTGAAGGATCTCTAGGTTGGGGCTCGCCGGCGCATTTAAGCTTGAGGTTGGGCGGGATAGACGGGATAGACGGGAGAGATGGGAGAGACTGGCGGTGGTGGTGGTGAATTGTTTGCTGCGGGACATTTTCGGGGGGTGGTCCATGCTTCCTGGCCAGGTGTGCTCAGGGTCGTCCGACAGGCCGACAATAGCCAACAGCAGCCAAACAGCCAACAGCGTGTGCCGGGAGCTTGTCGCTTCTCCGCTGTCGATCACATGCTTAGGCTTGACAACTCCAACGCTGTTGGGAACGTCATGCAATTTATTACATTCACCATGCCTCGCCCTCAACCTCTGTCGCTCCCTCCACCCTTCCCCCTCTCCCTTCTCTCTTCTCCCCTTCGCCGCCACCTCCCCCCAGCTCGGTGTTCATTGCAATCCAATTGGGGTGGGAAGAACATGCCAACGCATTGTTTCAACTTCTTAGTCTAGTTCCTGGCCGTCGATCGTACCCACTTCCTCCCCAAACCTCAACACCGCTCTCCTCTCCTCGAACCTCCTCCTCCTCCGCCTCCTGAACCTCGCCGCCGGAGTGCGCATTCCACTCCTCCTCCACCTCCACCTCCCTTTCCGAATCACGATATCTACGCTTGCTGCATCGTTCCTTCCCCATACCACTCTCATACATCACTCTTTCATCATGGTTCGCATACCTTTTCTCGGGCGCCTGCATATTCGCGAATATACAGCCCTCATCGCTTCCCTCTTTCTAATATGTCTCGAGTCTCTCATTACCATCATCACCCTCGCGCTGCCTACCCCTATCATCAAGCTCGGTTATCGCTTAACCCGCCGCGTCTTCAACTGGCTCCAGTCGCCACAGGGCCGTCGTTCGCGTCAGAAGAAAAGGGGTGTTTGGAGTAGCATAGCCTCGGCCTCGGACTTTGTCGAACTCTGCGAGCTATACGGATACTACGCCGAAGAACACATTGTACAAACGGGAGACGGGTATTTGCTGGGATTACACCGGTTGGGTTGGCGAAAAGGAGAAGAGGACGCGAGAATCAACGCTGGACCAGGGAGCATCAAGAAGAAGGTCGTCTACCTGCACCATGGACTTCTCATGAATTCAGAGGTGTGGGTTTGCCAGACCGAAAGAGAAAGATGCCTGCCATTCTTGCTGGTGGAGAGAGGATACGATGTTTGGGTGAGTACATTTGGGTCGTTCGCATTGCTGTGCTAAAAAGATGTCTAGCTGGGCAACAACCGTGGAAACAAGTACTCGAAGAAATCCGTCCACCATGCCCCTACCGATTCCAAATTCTGGGACTTCAGCATCGACCAGTTCGCTTTCCACGACATTCCAGACTCCATTGATTATATCCTACAAACCACCCGTCAGCCATCCCTCTCCTATATCGGGTTTAGTCAGGGCACAGCTCAAGCATTCGCGACTCTTTCGATCCACCCGACTCTCAACGACAAGGTTGATGTCTTCATCGCACTTGCACCGGCAATGTCACCAAAAGGCCTCACTTCCACAATAGTTGATTCTTTTGTAAAAGCATCCCCAGAGGTTCTTTTCCTCGCTTTCGGGAGACGAGCCATTTTGGGCTCCGCGACTATGTGGCAAGCAATCTTATACCCGCCAATCTTCGTTCGATTGATTGACTCGGCGCTTTCCTTCCTCTTTGGCTGGCAAGGACACAACATCTCTCAACACCAGAAGCTAGCTGCATACCCGCATCTGTATTCTTACACGTCAACCAAGAGTGTGGTCCACTGGTTCCAAATTATTCGGAATGGCACGTTCCAAATGTACGACGATGAGGCACCATCACCATTCAACAATAACAGGAGCAAGTATTATAAGATTGCAAAATTCCCCACCCGAAACATCAAAACACCTATTGTCCTCGTCTACGGTGGAAGCGACTCGCTAGTCGATATCAACGTAATGCTGAAGGAGCTTCCTCGCCATACCGTTGCAAAGGAGATTTCACACTATGAACACTTAGACTTCCTCTGGGCATCCACAACGCACGAATTGGTCTTCCCCCACGTCTTCGAAGCACTGGATGATTATGCTAGCACGGATTCTACACAAGGAAGTCGCAAGGAGAAGAGGAAGGACTATAGGTCACCTGGCCGCTACCGTCACCTTTTGCCCAAGACTGCGACTGTATCGGCAAAAACGACGGAGGTTGACGATGAAAGTTCAAGCAGTCCCCAGGTATTCCGCGCCAAAAAAGTGAGTCAGGATACGACTAGAAACTCTGACTCTTCAACAGCTACAATAGATAAAAAACAGGCCATTTCACCAGCCCCCGAAAGCGACCGACCGGTCACGCCCAGCGTTGATATATTACCCGTTTCCCAGCGCCTACAGTCGCCATTTCCGGACCGTGTCTCCACGCCTCCTAGATCGACCCCGTTGAACGCAGGTTACTCTACACCCCGTAGGTCTATTTCGATGCATGTAAATCAAGGCGATACACCTCCTAGGTCGATTCCAAGGGATGAATATCAAAGGCCAGGATCGCCTGTCGGTTCACTCGTAGAGCAATCGCAGATTACGGAACGCACGTCGATCTCCGTCCCCGAGGGTTGGTGGTCCGAAGATGAAATCGGTGGAGCAGCAGATGACGTTGGTGAAACAGAATTATCATCGCCAGAACAGACCCGATCGATCAAATCTCCCTCGGCGGTATCGTTGTCAAGAAAGTCGTTTGACAGTCTCGGAGGTGGTAGAACTGGGGTGTTTGGGGAAAGGGGGATTACGCTGGGTGCTGGCAGGGCTATAGGGGGTATCGTTGAAGGTGTTGGCGTCGGCGTTGGGAGTGGCGCTGGTGGTGATGACAAGGGGAAGAAGAATGGAGAAAATGGGAAGGATAAGGAGAAGAAGAAAGGATGGAGACGAAAGGATTAATTGCTTTGTTCGTATATACCATGGAATGGTGTTCGGTGTAAGGTGTTGAGCCTTGCTGCTACTATAGATAGATTACTTGTTATAAAATACGTCACTGCTTATGCAGGACTCTTCCTACAACCTTCCGCCCTCTTTTTAGATAGCAATGTGCTTTGCCAGATCCATTAAGTCTAGAATAGCTTGACGCGAATAATAATGGGGGCTTTAATACTCTTATTCGTTATCATTTGCTTCCAAGTTGCAAACTTTTCATAGCTTTGGTCTTCCTATCTGCATAGATCATGAATGTCAATGGTATCGCGGACTACAAGATAGGAGAGCTGTGATGGGTAAAGAATACTAATATTAATCTCGAGCGATGATAAGATTTTTTTTCTAATCAAGCGGTGATGGGAGGGTTGAGATTTATTCATGCTGTGGGCAATTTTTCTGGATAGCAGGTTATATTTTCTTATTTTGGACTCTATTGTTTTTATGGTTATTCTATATCTTTCGGTTTTAGTTAATTCTAAATTCTCAAATGGTAGTTCTAATTTACTTAGAAGATGAGTATAAGTAGTAGACTTTGGTGAATGATGAACATGGCGATTTAAGTTTTATAGGTAAAGTATATCACTTATTTTCAAATAATAATACCTAGGGTATGAAACAACCAAGTTTATTCCATCCCATATATCTATTTATATATAAACCAGCCTACCGCATACACTAACAAACCTAGCGTCCCCACATAGAAATACCCCATTCTCCTCCAATACATATCCACTTATCTCTCTTAACTCTTACACCGCTTTTTCCTCCTTCCAAATTCCCATTCCATTCTCGTTATAATTTCAAGAATTTCCCCATCGACATATCAACCAATCAAATCCCACAAATCCGTCGTGGTCTAGTGGCTAGGATTTGCCGCTTTCATAGGTTCGATTTAATGGCCTTTGAAGCGCCGGCAAGGCCCGGGTTCAATTCCCGGCGACGGAATATGTTCTTTTTGACTTTTTTGGTTGGTTTTTTTATTTGGTTGGTTTGGGATGGTTGTGAATGTTGAGGGGGTTTTTTTTTTGGTGCGGGCATGTATTGTAAGCGAGAAAGTGGGGGTTAGGTTTAAGGATGTGAACTTAGGAAGGAGGAGGGGGGTCCTATGAAGGGGTTAAGGTTTTTTTTTATTTATTTATTTTATGTTTTATGAAGAGATTGGGGGTTGTTAGGTTTAGGTTGGTTTCGTGTAGGTAGATGAGGTTTGGGGGTTTACGCCTTAGGCAGGAAGGATTTTCAAGGAGTTTGGACAGGGAATGGGTGCTTAGATTGGTTGATTTGACGGTTATCGTGTATTAATCTTTAAGGGGATGGATGTATATAAATGTATCAAGACACCCCTTCTATAATGTCGCTTAGTTATAAGGGTTAACCTTGAAAGTCTACCAAGTAATTAGCTATAAGCGCCCCCGACCTCCTTATACTAAGGGCGTCACTTCTTATTGGCTTAGCAGTAGAGATTAGAATGATTTCATTTAATTTCAGAGACTAGTTGTGCTATTAAGCTCTTATGTCCAAAGCACAATGTTTAAGTGTTGCTAAAGATCCACGACGCTGATTGAAAAAACTAGGATAGAGGCCACGAGTTCTCCATGTCAATGGTTGGGTAAACTTGGACTCGCCGGAACGATTTCATGTGGACGTCTATCCTTTTCCCTCCTCTTCAGGACCTCAAGTGAAAGACTATTATATTCCCTCATGAGAGCTTCGATCTTTGGGGTCCAAATCATCTCAATATGACTCGCAATAATATTGCTTATTATGTCCCTCAGTCCGTGATCACTCTCCGGTGTAGTTGAGGATACTACATCCGCCGCTTCAACAAACGATGGGTGGCACCAGAGCAACGAGCTAAGCTTCCCGAACCTGATTATGCAGACTTCTTTAAGACCTAGAACCTCGTACTTATCCATACAGCTTTGCATGAATAATCAGCCGTTCTGGTGGACTGCAACTTTCGCAGGTGAATAATTTGCAGTTGGTGAGACAGTCGGTACCACATCGATGATGCTGACATACTCGCGGATGAACCTTGTGACAGTAATGATCACAGGTATGCGGGAAGTGATAGATGATATTTGGGTAAGGATTCCTCGGGATGACGGAACCTCTAGAACTTGACCCGATTGGCGGCTTGGTGGTGGTTTGGTGGTGGCTTTTGGTTTCTCTACATGATGATGATAATCGCCCTCGTAGAAGTATTCGATCATCATCTTTACGATTTCCGGTTCACACGCCGACTAGGGTGATCTTCTTGGACTCGGTTTCCTAGGCCTGATGTTAGCTTGCTTTGCCTCATCACCATACAACATCATCGGGCCGCAATTTATTGACTTACCAATCCTCCGAATGCGAAGGCTTTGGCGAAGAATAGCGATTTGGGACAAATGATGGCTTTGTGAACGTGGTACTTGTCGTCCCCGCACTCGATGGTGAAATCAGAGTAAGCGCCGGAATTTCAAGAGTCTGTCATACAGTTAACGATTAAACAAGTATGAACGAGTGAGATGGAGCGGAGTGGAATCTTACTCTTTGGTGGTGTTTGCGAAAAGCTCCTGGACTCTTGTTGCCATAGTTGCGGCGGATGTGAGTGGGGTGGTGTTGGGTTGTAGAAGAGAGGAGAGGGCGCGTTGGAATCGAGATGTTTATGCTGCTGGACATGCTCTGTACGAAATTACTATAAGATAGGGGTCAAACCAAAGTCAAGTGATTTTGTGGCGTCATAAGTTTCAAACGAAGCACGATGTAGGCGCACATGCCGTCGATATATAAAAGAGACATCGTACATTACGTGACGTCTAATTCGTTGTTTGGCTAGTATCCTCGTATCTCAACGCGCAACGATGTGAAGAGACAAGGACGACATTGGGTCGAGGACTTCTGGGCATCTAAACTGCGATGCTCTATTATGCACGTAGAAAAGAATACGAGAGACTGCAATTTTTCAGAATGATATCATCAGGTCTGAAATGAAAGAAGAAATGGACCTTAGGAACAATTTTTCGAAACTCTTATTCTTGCCTGCGGCTAGATCTCTAGATCTATCAACTAACCCAGGCCTACTCCAGACAATACGTTCTAAAGAGAACACAGTCGTTTGAGTCTGTACGTGACAGGTCATACGCTCCTCGGGATATCACACCACCATGGACATCAAAAGACCCCTCAAGAGCGAATAGCGAGTATCGAAGGATCGTGAATCCCAGCCCAAGCCACCTTATATGCTCTCGTTCCAACCACATTCCCATTATTGCCAATCGTACTCCTTCGACTTCTTTTTCAACAACCCATACGCCAAACCATTGAATTCAGTCAGGAGCGTCTCGATTCCCGGAGATTCGAGGAGTTGCATGTGATTCGAGATCGTAGTGATCACAATGTCCCGCAATGCTTTGTCGCTTTCAGGTGTTGTAGTAAAAGCGATGTAAGCAGCAGCCGAAAATTCATCGTAGTCCTAGAACAGTGCACATGAGCGCTTGAACTTCAAAGCAGCAAGGCTTTTCAGGCTGTTGATGCAACATTTGTCGGCTAGCTCATACATTTTCGCATGGGTTACGAGATGCTCGGGGTAATCCTTAGGACTAGGATAGGGCTTTTGAAGCTGCCACCTCGGCGCGGGTACGCATATAGGACATATAAAGTCTTTGCAAGACTGGCAATCGCGACTGCACCTATGATGATCACAAACTTGAAGAGTACACCAGCCAGTATTGCCGCACGAATGTGGGAAAGTAGTGCCGAACATAGAGACATGGAGAGGATTTCTTGTCGGTACATCAACTACATCGTCATCCTCGTGAAAGGTTCGTAGTCGGCATAATAGAGGTATCGTATCATCGGTTCTACCATTTCCGGCTCATCGTCTATTAGATCGATTCGTGAACTCTGCGCTTCCTATTACAATTAGTATCTGACATCGTAATTCATTGAATCATCACTCACCTTCCCAAATGAAACAGCTTTAGTAAAGTACTCCGACTGAGAACAGACGATAGATTTATGAACGGCGTGAACATTTTCCCCACAAGCGATAGTAAAGTCAGAATAATCGCCAGAGGTCAACAACCTTTTTGTAAAGTCAGTTTAGCCTATCGCGTTACTGGGACTGTTGCTATGGCAGACTTACCCTCTTATAACGCTCATGAGTGGGCAGATTGGCTCATATGACATTGTGATGGTGACGTAGTATGGCGGTGAGGTTGTATGGCGGTGGAAGGAAGAAGGGTGACAGGGTGAGGGTGACAACGCGCGACGAAAAGGCGCTGCCAAGCCTTAAGATTTGTATGCTGTTGGCATGCTGCAGGAGATGAGGTGCACTTTACTTAAGGTGCTTCAGTGAAGCGCATAAATGAATCAAACCAGAAGTTGACCTTATGGATCAGATTTCCACTCAACCACCACTGACTTCCGATCCAACTGTCCCGAGGTATAAATCACCCGAGTCAAATCATTCTGCTCACTCTTCTGCTTCAGTAACCCAAAAGTCAGATACAAAATTCTCCCAAGGCCACTTCATTCCCTATTTTCTGCAACGAAATCATCTGATTTCCAATGGTCGGAGATGGAACATCCCTTAAGTCTCTATGCTGCGGGGAAAGTCCCCACAACATTCAGAGCAACTAATTATTCCAGCTTGACCCAAGAGCGTTTACAGTAGACGAAGAACCTTCGTTGCGGGATGTCCTTGAAATCGAGGGCTTGGTATTTGTCTGCCATTTGATACATCTTCAAGTGAATCACTATTGCTTCCAGTTCTGCTGGGAATGCCCGAAGCTGCATGCCAGATCTGATCCTATGACATTATCTTCACTGGTTGTCGATACTTTACAGTCATCTCCGGTGATGAGTTGGAGCGTCAAGGTTATAGTCTTAGACTCTTGCCTTAACCCACGAGACCAGGGATGGTGAATGTCGAGCCAACTACCGACCATATCCACCACTTGATATCCAAGGGCGCCAGGGCAATGTTGCGTGACTCGAAAGCCTAGCAATAAGCCGGTATACTTGAAGCAACACCATCAAAAAGCTCCCCCAAGCCCAGCAGTTTGCGCTCCATTATTACTACCCTGAAGCTGATAATCCTGAAGCAGATTCTCCCATTCGGACCAATTCATCTGTTCAGAATTAAGGAAAAGCCCAGTAGATCCATGCTGCATGTCGAAAGGCTGCGGCACATCCAAACTAGCCATAAGATCACCACTCCATTGTAACGGATCAAAGGTTTGTTGAAATTCGACACCAGGCATTTCTGTAGGCTTGCTCTGGGTCTTGGGTGGAGGAGAGGGATCCGCTTGAGGGAGCGTCGTATGAATGTGACTTGTGCTGCTCGGTGTCGATGATGACGCGGATTTGGCTTGTTGGGATCGTAATAGCTGGATGAAATACGGTTCGGAACCTTTTAGGTTTCGTGCTGCAGCATAGGAATCCCATGCTTTGAGCGTAAGATTGCCTACTGCGATTGGGAGCGCGCGTCTAGAAACTTCTTGGGCAAAGTTCGGATGAAATTCATATACCAGCTGAACTTGCTTCCATGCTTTTTCTACCTCTGGTCCGTCATGATGGTAGCGCAACTCGGAAATCATGTAGATGAATGCTTTCCATTGGAAGTGCATGTTGACATGCCATATGAAGCCCTGCAATTTCTTTGTTGTATATGCCAGATTCTGATATGAGACGACTTGAAGGCAATTATGGAATAGATGGTGTCGTTCTTGGGATGATAAGCCCAGCCCTTTGTCTGGGTATTGTTCTGGGTTGTGAGCGACAAATCGCATAGTGCAAACAATGCCCCTAGCCAAAAATGCGCACATGAAGTGCCATGGTATTGACTCGTCACAGTATCTCAGGAATTTACGTTCCAGAGTCTCCTCAAACTCATTGAGCGCTTGGTCTTTGACGTGGGGTGGGACACCGCTTCCACTAAGCCTGCCAAAAGCGCCATCAAAGGATCCTTTTGGTCTTGTGCGCCCAAGGAATTCCCCTACGTGACATCGGATAAGAAAGAACATCATTTCAGTTGCCCCGTCGTGGGATTCTGGTAGTTTTGACATTCCAGGGAAGAGATCGCTGTCGTTAAGATTTAATGGCATTTTTGTATCTCCGTAGTAAGGCATCAAACTTCCTGTACCGGCGAGCTTTTCGGCAAACCCATCCAGCATTATGATTTGCCACCAAAGGCGACGTCGCATTTCAATTTCGAATGGTGGAAGGCCAAGGGCCTCCCCATCGCGATGGAGCCCGCTTTTTTGACCAAGGCGTGTAGCTATACCAGTAAGGACCCAGAGGACGCTTTGATCAGCGGTGCTTAGGGAGAGGAGATAAAGAACCAAAGCTTGCAGAACCATGATGTCGGAAGATTTGAGAAAATTGGCGTTAACTAAGGCTCGCTGGGCCCCATAACGCAACCTACGCGTTGTAGAGACTTTGGATCCTCCCATAATGGCATCGCATTCATGCTCACTCAATGACGCGAGTGCTGCACAATAGATTGAGAACATCAGAGCTTCCAGATTTTTAGGCAGACTGGAAAGATTCCCACTAGCATCGAGAACGCTCTGCTGCGTTGTGGGCGCATGGAATACCTTCACCAGCGGGTGGACATTGTCCAGATATGTCTGCCAAAGTTTGAAGATCTGCACAGGTTGCGGATGGAAGCTTTTCAAGTTCTTTGCAGGTTTCGGGTCCCCAAAAAGAAGATTACCATTGTCAGGAACGGTATCAGGACTAGAGCCATCGGCTTCTTCGACGAAGTCGTCATCGGAGGAGTCGTGCAATATGTCCTTGGTATCACGAAATTCGAAGCGCAAGGCTGTCCATAGATTGTTCTCAAGATATCTTGACTTGCCCTCATCTGCGACCAGCAAACCTGCCTGGGTGTTGTTATTGTTGTCATCCTCCTCATCATGTTCTAGCAGAGCGTTCACAATAGAACTCTTGCGATTGACATCGAATGTCTCCTGCTCTACTTCAACAGGGTCTACTCCAAGCTTCCTCAATGCAGCTTCATACAACTTGATCTTAGTATTGGTATCCAATTCACGCGCTCCTCGTTTCCTTCGTCGTGGCGGGGCAGGGGCTTTGTAGACGCAAGGAACGCGGGCTTTGGTACAGTTGGAGCAGCCTCCGGGGCATTTGTCGCATCTAACTTTGCGCTGGGCGCATAGAACGCACGAGTAGCTCTTCTGGATCGTGGAGGTGGGGGCAGGAGGAGTTGAAGCAGAGTTAGACGGTGAGACTGTAGAGGACGAGGTACTGACGGTCGCCATGGTGTAACCTTGGAGGAAAATACAGGTGGGTCAGAATAGATTAGAAGCTGTTCTATGTAATCATCAGCGAAAACTTTGGCCAAAAGCTCATTCTTGAGTATCGCAGGGAGTTCCAAAGGCCGCCGGAGGCCTAGAAGGGTGAGGTTTATGCGAAGGATTCAATCCTTGAGCGATGCGATGCGCAAACAATCTACATTTGCTGCCTGGGGTATTTTACGGTCGCTTAGTCAGCTAGTCGGGCCTTTCACCATGTCTAACACGTTTCATCCATTAATCCGAAACCTCAAACTCCATCTTCATCATACAAACTCACGGAGAATTCCCAAATTTTCGCATCATGCAATAATATATTGTAGTAAGTCGAACGTTTACCATTGATATCGCCAAATTCCGCATGTTGGCTTTTTCATTCTTACAGATAAGTTGAAATAAGCATTTCCGCATATCTCGTAAGCTTTCTTACAATCTAAACCATCCAAATGATGAATTGAAACTCGATACTGAGTCTGCATTTTGTCTTTTCATTTTCTCTCGTCTATCAGAGCATTCTTAAAAGAGCGATCATAGTTTTAGAAGGGAAATCCCAATCTGATACACAGTTTTCCGCCTCGAGGATAAATACCATGGCCTCGCAGGAGAACCCTCAAACACAGAGATCTTCTGGAATTACCACAGAACTTCTTCACAATTTGAAGTGAACGATCTCTCCGATGCACTCCCCAAATCCAACACCCGCCTTTCCATCTCCCAAGACCCCAGTCAAGCGAACGATATCCCCATCCTCCAAATACCGAAGCTCCGACCCATCATTCAACTTAATCCCCACCTTACCTCCCTTAGTACTCTCGAGCAAACAACCATGCCCCTCACCCCCGCTATTAGAAACGGTACCACTGGCAATGATATCACCACTACTCAACCCACAACCACTGACCGTATGATGAGCAAGCATTTGCCGGAACGTCCAGTACATGGTATCGTAATTGACTTTGCAAGTTGTAGTAGCGACGCCATTCCGGATAACATCAACCGTCAAGTTCAGATTAAAGTTGGTACTGGCCGGGTCGTCCAAAAACGGAGTTATCGGTTTCTCATGCTCAGGCGCCGGTACCCGATACGGTTCCAGAGCATCAAGAGTAATAATCCAAGGCGAAATCGATGTCCCAAAATTCTTCCCATTGAATGGTCCAAGTGGGTTCATCTCAAACCCTTGGATACCACGCGCGCTCCAGTCATTCAGTAGGACCAGACCGAAGATATACGTGTCCGCGTCGCTGGCTTTTGGACGCTCGTTTTCTTTCACCGGCTGCCCGATAATCGCGCCAATTTCAAGCTCGTAGTCTAATGCCCGCTCGGGACCAAAGACCACCTTTTTGTTAGGATCGGTGTAGTCGACGTATTGACCGTAAGGTCGAGGAACAGTGGATCCTGAAACTCGAATGCTGGATGCACGCCCGCCATAGGCGATCGGGAGGTCATGAAATGAAGGTGGTAAGGTACGAACGCCTAGGATCGCCTCTCCGGCATTCATCATATGGTCCCTAGAACAAGAGAAGTCGGTATAATCGGTAACTTTGACGGGAAGATGCAGTTGAACATTGTCAATATGTTCGATGCTATCCGCCACCGCTTGCGACTTCTTACTTCCTGGAGCAAAGAAGGTTTGGATTTGCTTTCGAACCTGTCGCTGAGTTTCTTTTGGTTGCGCGGCAAACGCATTGAGTGTTGGTTGGCTGAAGATACTGACTAGGTTACTTGAGTCGCCGTTGACCAGGCCACTTTTCCACAGATCAGCAAGGAAGACGACTTGATCCTCGATGCGAGTGACAGCCTGTGGGGATGGTCTTTTGGCTGAAGAAGCAATCCCGAAGGGTATATTCTCAATGCTGAAATGAGCGGCATAGCTGGGAGAAGTGTACTTAGGAGCCATGATTGCAATTGTCGTAAGATGCTTCCAGGATGTGCTGTTCTATCTGATTCCCGGAGGTACTTGAGCACGCTGAGCTAGCTTGAACTTGTAAGTTTGGTGTCTTTGGAGAATGCGGGTACCTTGTGAGATATAATCCTAGCAAGCTATCGTGAGAAAGCTTATGTGAACGACTCAATAACGAAGCGTAGAACTATCAAAATAATATTTTTTTCCCGCAATAACACAAGAATCCTCACAAAACATCGACATTCAAGAATCCATGATGTTCTGACATTCGGACTTCCGTAAATATCACGTGCGTCATCCCCATTCCCGAAACCTTTACAACTCCGTGCCGTGTGTAACAGCGATAAAGAAGGACAAGGGTACAAGTTGCCAATCAATTCTCCATCATCCTTCGTCCAAGATTTACCCCACAATCCTACGCCGAATGGGCGGGGTTCAGAGTCAGGATTGTTTCGGCGATTATAGATGATTATTATTATCCTTTTCTAGTTGTTGATTCCTTTGTATATAATAGAATACAGTTCCTTGATTTTTCTTTCACTTCCTCGTTTGCTTGATTTTTTTCGGAAATAAATACAGTAACCATGGCTCATGTCAACGCTCTCCCAAAGATCAACCGTTTCATCACGACCCACGATGAATCAACCGGTAAAGCCGTCTTCTCAAATGCTTTACCCGAAGAAAACACCTTCACACCAGTCCACCAAAACGTGGGTTTCGCGCTCGGATACATCACCAAAGGCTTCCCCGTCGACCTCAACAACGACGCCGACATAGACACTTACAAGCCATTCTTGGAAGCACCACCGGGACTCGTTGTATCCAAGGGGACCGTTTTACGCTTTGTCGATTTCCCTCCAGACTTGTTGGCTCCAATGCATAGGACCGTAAGCTTGGATTACGGTGTGGTGATCGAGGGGGAGATTGAATTGATATTGGATAGTGGGGAGACGAGGAATATGAAGAGGGGAGATGTCGCGATACAGAGGGGTACGAGTCATGCTTGGAGAAATACTAGCAAGACGGAGTGGGCTAGGATGATGTTTGTTCTTCAGGAATCTAAGCCAATTGAGATTGGAGGTAAGAGGTTAGGAGAGGATATAGAGACTGTGGAAGGTGTTAGGGCATCTGATTGAGAATCTGTACGTAGGTGCCTTTCAAAAGTATCTGGGCACTTCTCCTATTAAGTCTGCTAAGTAAATAGCCTTAGGCGCCTCCTATAGGGTGTAGAGTATAACGTAATACTTCTCCTCTTAAAGCGGTGGTGCTCTCTTTAGGGTATTTAGCAGAGGTTATTTACTTAGGTATTTTTAACTCGTTTTAAGCGCCTCCTGCTTCCTTATATCAAGGGTGTCTGGATACTTTTAAAAGGCACCTCCGTACCCAGTTATCGTTATCGGGGCCACTGATATACTGCGCCCCTTGAGCAAATCACTCTAGCTTCATAGATGATGTAGTGTTGTGGGTTTAGGGTTATGGTGACTGATATGATGGTGGAGGGCAAGCACAAAGCAATAGGATCCCTTAGTCTAGAATCTTTTAAGTTCCAAGGTTTGAACTGGGTATCTGTGCTGCGAAACATGCATTACCGCAGTTCTGTCCGAACTTATTCAGACCGCAGTGTGGAGAATATGGTTTCCATTGCTCCCTCAATCCACCAAGGAACAGGACTCCAGATCACCGCCATACTTTAATGAATGCGAGTTCCGGATAGACACGCTTATTTAGCTCTTTTCGATAGTTTACAGCTGCTGGAAGTAGCTGTATCCCTTGATCATTCCTTAAGCATCGAGTAGACCCGACGAGATATACACTCCTCCGTACCGCCTTTGAGGGCATGGTAACCCCATGGTGTCATATTTCAGTGCCGAAGTATGCATTTCAGCCCCAGGACTATCCTCCGGTCGAAGTGTCTCGGTATCAAGCGGTATGTGGACATTGTATCTGTCTCGGGAACTGTGGTTCAGGACGTTTAGTTCCAAGTTAGAATCAAATCAGAAACCACGTGGCGTCCGCATTACAGAATGGAACGGTCCGTGCTATATGGCATGTAGCGTAAAATACCGGGTAGCTTAATTATCAGTGTGACTTGAGAGGTTCTGGTGCAGGGCATGATTATTTAGAGATGGTGGTTCGATTAAATACCGCTCTGTGTGGGCTATATGCTGCTGAAAATGCTTGTTCACCTAGTGGGGTGAGGGTGAACTAAGGGTATGCTTATGGTGGTGAAGCATAGCAAAGATGACTTGATTTGGAACTAAGTGCATAGTCATGATTGGCTAGAATTGAATCAATGTAAGAGGTATAGTCTGTCATGGATGTATCCACTGCAAGGACATGGCATGCTAGAGCTAGAAGATCCTCGGGGGCGCCAACGAGTTCGATCTCGTGTTTCGAAGAGGGCTGAGGATAAACGCAGGGTAGCTGTGTTTCCCTGCACCGGCTGCATGGGTTACTATCCCTCAGATCTGAGATCCCCATAAGCTTGGATCACCCGACTGACCGGAAAGCCATGGTCTCGAAGGGTTCGTTTGATGCTTAGCGGCAGCCGTTTAAGAAGATCATTATGGCACATCAGTTCATCCGATCTCTAGATCTGCATCATAGAGTGTATTCTAGATGTAACGACTGACGCGGGCGAACGGCTTAGTGTAAACCCGGGGGCATATAAGGTTTCTCCTGCGTTTTGTGAGAAGAACGTATATCAGCTGATATGATGCTCTAGTTCAATCGATAAAAGGAGACTAACGGGACCGGACACGGCGCGAGAGATGGTTGACCCAAGTAAAACTTTGTTTTGCACGTTCCCACGGCGGGTGGATGGAACTGGTCTCGGAGAATTCATGTCCTGATCGTGGTGTGAGATGTGAGGATGTGAGAGGAAGATGTGGAGAAAAATCCGGGGAACATGAAGGGATGAAAGGGTGAGTGGTCGTTGAGGCTAGTTACTAAGCTAGTCGTTCATTGGTTGGTGCTTGGTCCTGAGCTTGTGAAGCCGAGGCTCAGGGCTACGTATTGAAGTTTAGCTCTGGACCATTTCTTCTCAAATGTTTAAACGATGATGCTTGGAGAAGAATCGACATGCATCGAAGGAATATAGAGGTGAGAACTTAGCAAACAGCATCGGAGGAATCATGATGGTAAGTTTAAGCACATTCATCTTTTCTTTTCTTAACATGCTTTACTCTTATTGGTCGAGTGGTTTGATATTCTACCTTTGACCATACCAATCTTCCACTGTCCTAAACTCACATCAACCTACAGTTCGCACATTGGGATGCCTAAGGCACAAGCTGCATCTACATATCCACTCTAAATATCAATCTTACGCCGTAAACTAACATGTACCCACCGATAATCGCTGCGTCTCCCTCAAAGCCTCCGGTCTAACCTCCGCGCAGACGAAGCTTTTAATTAGATCTTCATTCGCATGTTTTCCTCCGGCTCACTGCCTCATACCATCATATCGTTGAACACAGCGCTTGATCCGCGCTTGAAGATAGGGTCGGAAAGAGGGATATTTACACGCTGATACCGGTGGCATAATGCACAGCCTCTACCGCAACAAAAGGCTACCAATGCTGTAATACTCTGATCACTTCACGCACCACAACCCCTGAACCAGCGACCCTAGAATCCCGACGAGCAGTTGAAGACGCGTCCACAAAGAATAAACAGGATCACTAGTTACGAAGAGCGATAACACGAAGAGTGAAGCATCCGTTACTTCGAGATGTCTGTGGAACAGGTGATCATTTCATGACGGCTGTGTTTGTAGCGGTCAGAGAGGAGGAGGAGGAGGATGCGGCATAGAAGATCAAGATGTGGCGAGTGAAAATAGGTACGCGATACGACTTGGTTGATCAGCCAGCGGTCGGAGAGAGGAATGAATACATGCACTTCGCATCAAGACCCTCTCGCGATCCCTAATCCCCTGTCAACATATCCTCTTCATCGATCGTATCCTCACCGTCATCAAATCCTCCCACCTAAAACCCTCACTTACTCTGCGCAAATTTCCCTTTCAAAATCGTATCATCATCAACCGACATCTTTTGGCCCCAGTAAAATAATGAGTCGTCCTCGTCGACAAAAACAAGCAACGCGAAAAAAGAAAGGAAGGATGAAAACACATCATGCGAACGCTCACCGATATTTACTTTCTTTTCTTGTACCTGCAGCTTTCCCCACACAACTCACCTGACATATGAACCACTTTCATCTCCACAGTGACGAACATTCATCAGTACATGATCCTTCAAAACGTCATGTTCCTTGGATTTCCGCCGATGTTAGCCGTTTATACACTATCTAATCTGATTAATTCAAGAGAGTGCAAGGGGGAAAAGGAATCAAGATTTAAAAAGTAAGGCGATAAGAAACAAAACAAAATAAAAATAAAATGACTCCGCAGGAAAAATCAATTCATCTCGTCTCGGAAGCTACTCGGTAAAGCCTCCCGCCGGAACACATATTCCAAGCAAGATAACGTGTTTTCTCGTATTTTTACGGAGTACGATAATATACGACGCGGAGGTTTACTCGGGATTTTTTTTTTGAGTATGAGCGAACGAGCAAGCAGATGGCCGTAGGACTAAAACAAAACAAGTTAAGGGTAATTTATGCAGGGTCGGGCGGCTGTGTGACCAAAAAAAGGTGTGGGAGTTTTTGGGTGGAGATTGGATTGTGGAGATTTTGGGATTTGGCGGTAAAACCGGGTGGTGGGGTGAGTATGGGTACTTAATGTAATTGCTGGGCAGCGATAGGGTTGTCGGGAATCGGGATTTATCGTCACGATTAGAAAAAAAAATATTCTTTTGAGGGGATGAGTAATGAGGAGGTTGCGATTCGTTTTGCGGACTTCATGCGTTTGGTAATATCATATTTTTATGAAGGAAAATAGATTGAAATTGTGGTATGTGGTATGTGGTATGTGATAAAAAAATAAAATAATGTGGTCAATGAAGGTTCTCGTGCCCTGATAATAAATAATTTCCTGTCCCGTGTATCCATACAATAAATGCTCGTAGTAGTGGTAATTGTTGTCTGTCTGCCCCCCGAAACTCCCGTTCCCGCCCATTTGAATGCTGAAGTTATAATAACAGTCCCGCTGAAATGATCATGTCCATCTACAGTTATGCTCGCCCAAGCACTAAAGCAGACGCAACCGAATGCCTATAGCTTTTTTTCTTCTAAACGCCTCTGATTTAGAGTGCGTGTGGGTTTGCTGGTGCTTTTGAGTCGGAGATGGCAGTGTTGTCCATATCCCTCACCAAACCCTTGAATGGGCAGCCTTCCATCCGCTCTTCAAGGGTCTTCTCGGCGTTACCGTTAGCTTCTGAACCTTCGGCTTCGGTCTCTTCCTCTTCGTCGTCGCTTCCGAGGATCTTCTTTCCATGAAGGTAACCTTCCCTCTCGATTTCGGGCTTTTGCATGTCGGCTTTGAATTCGTCGCCATCGCGAACGTACCACTTGGCGAAGAGGTCGTTCTGGATCCAGATGACCTTGCCAAGAGCCTTGATGAGTGCCATTTTGCGGTCGAGGCTGAGCTTGGGGTGGGACATGAGGGCTTCGGTGAGGACGTCTTGGATGAAGGCGAGCGTGACTCCGATGTGGGTGTATTCAACGTGGAGAGGGTGGGCGCGACCTTGACCAACGTGCATCATGCTGTCCGCGGATTAGTTTCTTCTTCTTCTGTTTCAAACAAGGTTCAAATCAACTTACCCAACCTTGTCCAAGTACTCCCAGAACTCCATTCGGCTGGGGTCGGTGCAGAGCTTGTGGAGGTAGCCTCGCAAGAACATCTTTCGGTGCTGGACCTGGGGGGAGTTGTCGTTGAGATCTTCACTGACGGGACCCTCATAGCTGGTGCTTCGCGTCTCGAAGGCGCGGGCGGTGATGTCGTATTGGAGGAGCTTGTGGTAGACGATGTTGACAATGGCGGGGATGAGTGCCTTGATGTATTTTTCACCATCAATGAGCGCCGCAATGTCCTCTGAAAGTCACAAGAGTTAGTTTGACAAGTTCCAGCAAAGGAATGAGCAGAGCTTACTGGGACCGAAATCAAGGAAGCTGTGGAGGTAGAGAATGCGGGTCTCGAGGTTGGTGTACAGGTCTTTGCGGTCGATGTGCATCATAGGCCTGCCCCGCTTGGGGTTTGGCTTGGGGAGGGGCATGTCGGGGGGATAGCCGGATAACCTCATCTTTTCTCTGTAGGCGGCGTTCTCTGAGATGAAGGAGGAAGCGTTGGAAGCGGAGGAAGAGCCTCTCGAGTCTTTGGAGTCTTTGGAGTGGAAGCGGAGGGAGAAGATGGAGAGTGAAGGCATTTTGGCGGCGGGGTAGGATTGGGCGGCAATTTGTAGGATCTGGAGACCAAAATCACGCAGTCGGTCATGCGTGCAACGTGGCTAACTTTATATCCGCCTGATATGCAGCTGGAAACGACCCCATTATAGATACTAATAGCTAGACGGAGAGGCGCTCACGGGGGGTTCCAAGGGGGCAAACGGTCCAGGAACCCTTGGGGAACTAGAAAACCCTCCGAATTGGTCGTGAAACTTGACACAGGCCGGGTGTCCGCGCAGTCGCAGGTGTGCCCGCGCATCCAGCACGACGTCGCCAGAATGGGCTCATCAAGAAGATCATGTTGATGTGGTCTGATGTGGGTCTCCGGCACACGCCGATGGTGCTCTTAGATGCGGCTGGCCTGCTGTTCGCCTGCTGTTAGCCAGGGGCCAGTTGAGCCCTATGCCGCGCCCCGCCGGCCTATCTTTGGCTGCTCCCCTGCCCGCTCCCTGCCCGCTCCCAGCCCAGGTGCTCGCTCCCTGCTCTGCCCGCTGCCCCTACCAGGCCCTGCCCATCCACCATCTAAGCGAGCTGCTCACAATCGCTGCTTTGCAAATCGCCCTCTCCTCCAGCAACCGCAAAGAAGCAATGATCTTCGGCCGCTGGCTGCCCGTCTCGCCAACATTCCCTCTGCGAAGCCTAGCTCAAACGTCACCTCGGTCACCATCCACGCTTCTAGACGCTCAACCACCACCTCAACACCAAACCCCTTTCCATCTCCCAATACGACCGACCATCGCGGGCATCGTAATCGAGATTCGAGAACCCCCATCTTCCACCATCCATCATCTCCTGCATACGCGAGCAGGGCCGCCGCCAGCACCTGCCTGTGCCTGAGGTCAATTCAGACGAGATTGCATCGTCGCAGCCATCTAGCCCTCCTCTCTGCGGTGCTTTCATCGGTGGGATTCTTATGTCGCGGCTATGTTCTTCACTACTCCTGCAGCAGGTTCGTGTACAATAATGTGATGTGCATGAAATAATCCACACCAGGGCATGAGTCCGTACCTCGTATTGTACATCTATCGTGCAGTACTTACCTGTTCACATCCACAGTGGAAGCTACGCCGGATGCGATGCCGACGGTGGTCCTTGTTGCACACGAAAGCGAATGGCTTCTTTTCGGGCTGAATTATCTCCCACCTCCGTGAATGCTTATTTCAACTCTCTTAGCGACATTCATAGCTATCCCCCAAAGCACACGCTGCTGGCCGTTAAAGAAGCACACAATCAAGTACTGCCATCTCCGCCTCTAACCGTGTAGCAGCCTCGCGTTTCACTTATCTAGCACGAATCATCCATCACCAACGATGGAACATCTAGCCAGGTTATCGTGGATAACTACATTCCATCCGGAGTTTTGCCTCCACCCTGCCGGGACGGGTTGACTCGTGTCAATTCTTACCCCATACAATCCAACCCGGACCATCACGATCCAGAGAACCCTGCGTAATCACGCTACGTAGATCATCAATGGAGTTGAGCTCTTTATCGGGACTGGCACATCTTCCGCGCTCCACTACCAGAGCACTTGCCAGGATATGGCCACTCAACGTCCGCGGCTCTCAGATACCCCGACATGTCCAAGTCAGAACGGCTGTCACATCAGTAAGCCTCGAACTGACAGACTCTAGCTCCTGTAGGAGCGGATCAAGTAACTGGAAACGTTTTGCCATCTCCGTTAACTTACGTATGCAGGGACTTTGTCAGGGTCTCTCCAGCCTTATACAGAGTCAATCCATTCGTGCCCAACGTGAAGCTCATTTGCCCTCAAGCGAATCAAGCAATGTCAACGGCAATGTCCATTCACTCTCCCCGTTATTTTTTGTTAGCTCGCGCAGATTTCCTGGATAATACTAGTTTCATCGTTGAAGTTTTGCCTATTTCGTTCACATCTTAAGCTTCCTGGGTCCGCAATGTGCCGTCGGAACGCCACTGCGCACAAAGAACCAAATGTGGAGTGGAAACCGCAGTTCTTGCCAGTACTTTTCTTCTTCTTTTTATCTTATCCATTTCTTCTACATGTCGTCATACTTCATGCTAGAAGTCTACTTGCCCTCGCCCTCTCATTTCATCCAACTACAAACAATCATGAAATTGTAGGCCATAGGAATAGGAGGACAAATGGCGACAACTTCCTCGTTCCTTCATTTCCAGAGGAGTTTCATATCTTTTCAACGCTAAAAAGAAATTCACTAGGCTTCCAGGTCAATCAATCACCTCCCCTTCTCCAACTCTTGCAACTTCGCTCGATACTGCCGATCGCTATCCTCGTGTAGACTTTTCCCCGCCTCGACCATGCCGAGTTGTTTTCCAGAAAACGCCGCTACACAGCCCCTGGGCACAGTCTTTCGATCAAGGAGTAAGTCCTCATCCGGTTCGATAACGTCGAAGTAATACTGGTCTTTAAATCCGTCCATATATCGTTGTAGCGACGAGACCAGGAACATTACAATGCCGTCGAACTCGATTGGTTCCGCTGGAGATTTCGAGGTAGTATCCATGTCGGCTTCAGAATCGAACCCAGAGTTGGGCGATATTTTACCAGTTGTATGGATCTGGGGGAGTTAAGATCGATTTGATTCAATTGTGACGATCGGAGATGTCAATTGGAACTTGGAACATACTTGCTGATACCGGACAACGCCATGTTTCTCAGCCCAAGGAATCACCTTTGGACCGTGAACATTTTCCCAGTGGTCATAGAATTGAGCTAGTGTGAGCTTTGGATTGCGCTTGATATACGCCATGAACTGGACGAGTTCGCCTTTCTCTTGGGTTGTGACTTCAGCCATTCTCAAGGAGTATGGAAGTGTTTTGAGAGGGGCTTGAGGAAGATACTTACCCTGACACAAGACATACGTCCCGTTCTTATCTTTGCGCATACTTCGGAGATAGGGGATTGGAAATACCTGACTCCGATGAGAGTTTGCTTGGGGAGTGACTTGCAATCACGAAACTTCTCTATCGGTCGAAAAATAGCCGATCAATGGAGTTGGATAGGCACATACATGGTGGAAAGATCTTGGCAGGCGGTCTTAAGGATCTAAATTCTCGTACTTACGGTGATCCCCACCCGGAGTTAAGACTAAACTAACACATCCCACTCTATAATATGTAACTATTTGGCCATACCACTATTGATTGGGAGAAGCATCTTTGAAGGTTTTTGTACTCCGTAAGGTAAGCGAGTGAGGCGAGAAGGATTCAATCTTTTGCCTAGTCTTGATCTGATAACTCTCATGGCATAAGCTACGGCAGATATGGTGCTTTGAAAGGGGAATACTTTTGACAGTGAATAGAGTAAGAGTTAATACCACCACAGAAAATAGAGTTCGTGTCTGCTAATGCCACAGCTGTAGATTTTTGCCTGGCGATACACCCTGCTGAAGCATTTCGATGCGATTTGATAAATAGCAACCGCATAACAAATCAGGCCCCCGATTCCAGAACCCATCGAAAATAAACTGGTGCTCTAGGGCCACCTGACAGAATCTTAAAAGGTCGAAGTCTGGGGTTCAAGGTCCAACCCCAAGCTCCGCGGAACACACCTGGGCAGGGTGAGAAGCGAAAGAATGTACTGCGCACTTTCCATCACGCTAACAATCACTTGCAGGAGCAGGGCCAGAGCTCCCTGACGTCATCACCATCGAACGTCAAATGAACAATTAGCGGAAGAAATGCCGGTAAAACATACAAAGAATGTGCGTCACCTTTGTGTTACATACGAAAGATGATATCAAGAGGTTGCCCCCGATCGTGGAGACTTCCTCGAATTCTTGAAGGTTTTGATACTTGTGGTTGGGAGGTAACTGGGTAGTGAATCCTTCGAAGCTTTATCACCGTAACCTCCATTTAAGCCCGGACGCTGTGTCTGACATATTTCGGCATCCTTTATAGGAGACGAAGGTGAGGTTCGCGTTTCTTTGACTCAATGAAGCTTGATTTTGAAAGGACTGCCTTAGTCGCGGGTTATAATCATACATGGCTTCTCCGATCTCGAGAAGACTTCTTTTAGCTTGTATGAGATCGCTTGGTTGGAGCATCGCGACAGTATATAACCTGAAGCCATGGACTAAACACCAAAGAACTTTACAACCTAACATTTTACCAGAAATTCCCCCATTCTTTGCAACTATTCCGGTCTCCTCTTGAAACTTACCTTGCATTAATTTTAACCTCACTCCCAGAACTTGACAAAACACTCACCAACATGATCCCCACAACTATTCCAGGTAGCATGCTCGCATGCCAAATAGTTGAAGTATACAGCCTCACCACCTCCTACCTACCAACTCGACTGACCAACCCAGTACAACAAACCCTACAAAACCCATCGCATCCCCACCCCGAAAGACCTCTCACCCAACGACCTCCTAATAAAAGTCGCCGTCGCCTCCTTCTGCCACACCGACCTAATGGCCTTAAGCGGGGAAATGTCTTCCCCCCTCCCCCTAACCGCCTCCCACGAAGGCGCAGGCACCGTAATCGCAACCGGCCCCTCTGTAACCACCTTCGCCATTGGCGATAGAGTTCTATGCGGCGTGAACTATCACCAATGCGGGATATGTGCCACGTGTCTTGGCCCGGAAACTCACCGCCAGTATTGTCCGAATGTTGGCGGGTACTGCGGGATCAGTGTGGATGGTTTTTTTGCTGAGTATGCTAAGGTTGATGCGCGTGAGGCGCAGAAATTACCTGATCAGGTGGGTTTCGTTACTGCGGCGCCATTGGCTTGTGCGGGGCGGACGGTTTGGAGGGGCGTGCTGCAAGCGGGCCTGCACAAGGGAGAGTGGTTGGGGATTGTAGGGAGCGGAGGAGGGTTAGGACATCTTGGGGTTCGATTCGCCAAGGCGTTGGGGTTGAATGTTTTAGGTGTTGATGCTCGAGAGGAGGGGTTGGAATTGTCGAGGGAGTGTGGGGCGGATGTTGTGGTGGATGCGAGGAAGGGTGTGGAGAGCGCTGCGGATGAGGTTCATAAGGTTACGGGTGGAGAGGGTGTTGCTGCTACGGTGAATGTTTCCAGTGCGGAGAGTGCGGCGGCTTTGGCGTGTAAGATTACTGGGATGCATGGGTTGGTTGTGCAGATTGCGCAGGTGGGTTATCTTTTCCGTTTTCCTAATCTCGAGATTCCTATCATCGCGTTCATTGTTCTTGGTCTTCTTATCCCACTGACGCTTTATACTACTAGCCCACCAACGTCATAATCCCCTTCCAAGAACTCATGTTTAGAGATATCCGCCTTCAAGGCTCCCTCATTTGTACACCGGAAGAAAGCCGCGAGATGCTGGATCTCGTTGCTGAACACAGGATATCCGTTAAGACGAATGTGTTTCATGGGCTTGAGGAGGTTCCGAAGGTGGTGGAGTTGGTGGAGAGTGGGAGGGTTAAGGGGAAGGGCGTTGTTGTTGTTGATGCGGAGCAGGTTAGGAGGGAGAAGCTTTCGGGGTTGGAAATTGTGTAGGAGGTCGCTGTTTGTAGACTGGAGGTGGGTGGGGGTAGGTATGTAGGTTCGGGAGGACTGGATATTTTCTCTAGGTTCGAATTCATATCTGTTCTTCTTATCTTCCCGTTTTCTTATTTCCTTTCAAGCTGCTCATGTTATATCTGTCTTCCTCCAATTGTGTGACCTCCGTTTGCGACTTCAATACAAGGATCCGCGCATGTGGCGACGAGAAATAGGTTCGGTTCGAAGAGTAATCGATGCTTGGGCTCTGAATTGAGAGGTTGCTTCTAGCGTGAGATCGTATGGCGGAAAGAGGTGGAAGTGATTGCGGCGCGCACACCAGCGTCGTGGACCTTTCAACGGTTTTGCAAGAGCATCAAGTACGTTCGACACGCCCTACCAGAGTTGTCAGATTCTATCGGCTGGCGGCGATGTTCGGGAATCGGAGGTGCGGCGCGAGCTAGGCTTTCTAGTAGTGAAGATAGGCGGCTTAGCCGTGAGCTGTCGCGTGCCAGTCGCACTTCTTCTGAGAAATCGACGATTGATGACGCAGTGTCTCACCTAGTTATATCATATGAAGGAGGGGCTCACTCTCTGTTGCTCGCAAGGGTGATGGAAGTTTGCCGTGTGTGAGTTGTCGCCTTCAAGCTTTTGCCTGCGGCTTGTTGTTTTGCCCACGCGCTGAGTCGAATAGAGCTTGGTTTCCTCGCGGCAGACGACTCTTGTAGTAGGTCTGGCACAGCGCATAACACTATTAGAGCGTGCACGATGAATAGCTACGGAGCTGATGGCTCTCTGATCCCTTCTAAAATTCGCCCTGGTGAGTCAAAGTAACTCTACGACACTTGCGTCAACGCGCTGGCTGCCATCTACGAAGTGAGCTTTCCGTACGGAATACGAAGGCATTTAGGCTTCTTCATTCATAGGCTATGTTTACCATTGCTATAGAGACCTTTTGACATGCTATTCATGACGGCTACCTCGCGACTCACCGTGTTGATCGAACGTTTCAGCGAAAGTGCCAAGACATGAATTCCGAAAGCGGTTTAGCGGGCGGCAGGAAATGAATGCTGAAGGCAGAAAAAGGCCTAATCGGGTTTAACCTGGGCCGCGGGGGTTGGTTGTTCCGGCCGTCTATATTATTTTCGCTCCGTCGTCCTCAACCTACTCTTCTTCTTCCTCCATACACCTCACTTGCTCTCAACCCGTCAACTGCTTCACATCAACCATGTTCACCTCAACCCATCTGCGGTCAACCCAAGCATCAAGCATCAACATGTTGACCTTGCCTTGCGCAAAAGTAAGTTACCTCTTCTTCTTCCTCATTACGTCTCACTTGTTCACATTGACCAGACCCTATCTCCACGGTCGGTCAACACTGACCCTTACTCTCACTTCCGTGACCGCCTTTACGTCACATGAACTTGACCAAGTCAACCTCACCAACGGCCAACCATATCATGGCTTCTTCACCGCTTTCATGAAGGTAAGTAACTTCCACTCCTTCTGGCTTCATGTTAACCTCGACCAGGCGCAACATTGACGTCGTCGCCACTCCACCTCACTTCAGTGGTTAACATCAGTTCGCGTCACCATTCATGAGTCATCCACCAAAGTCGACTTAACCTCTCCTCAAAACCATCATGATTGCCTCATCAGCATTTACAAGATCTTCGACATCACTTCTGAAAGGTCCGACGCCACACCTCAAAGTCGACCTCACTTCTCAAAGTCAACATCAACTTCAGCTCTTTCTTCAACATCTTCTCATCTCCTTCAACATCTTCTTCATCTCCTTCTTCAACATCTTCTTCGACACCTTCATCAACTTCATCAACCTTTTCTTCAACATCTTCAACTTCATTCTCAATCATTTCATGTTGGCTCGCTTAGATAGTTACTTCAGTAAGTTTCACCTTTGCTTCCTTTCAACCTCAACTTCGCTAACCCTTCCTTAGTGTTCTTTTTTTTCTTTGATGAAGCTTTAGCTTCTTGGGGTTGATCAAAGGTCTGTATGCGAAATGATTTCCGGCCATCTGCGATTCGGCCTGGGCAACCAGGTCAATACCAAGGATGTATGTCGCAAGCTGGGCTTGGGCAGTTCGGTTGTGCAAGAAT
>AJFL01001102.1:0-14470 GCA_000467735.1 Rhytidhysteron rufulum CBS 306.38
GTCTTCTTTGAAGGCAGAGTAACTGCAACTGCTTGACCTATACCCGACATAGAACTGTAACGAGGAAGAACGAAGAAAACGACGATAACAAAGAATCAACCTTGAAGTTAACTACACAGGCATCAAAATATCTTACACCCTAGAACTCCAGGTAGTGAACCAACCTCATACCCATTCTTTTTCCCCAACGCGGCCAAGGGTTACACGAAAACGGAGTTTGCTCTCGGCGTTTGTGGAGGATTAGTAAAATGCCCCACATTGTTGCATACGTATATGTCATCATGTCTGCTTTTAAATCATAAGGGAGGGCATACGCAAGCAATTCCGCCTGTGTTTGTGCTCTCCTCATATGTCATGAACAGACTCACCGCAATCTCAAAACATCTTCTTCCTAGCAAGTCTCCTTTCAAAGCCAGCCGTTCCCTCTCTACGTCATCAGCCAAAATGGCCAAGTTCGCTATCAACTCGACGCAAACCTTGCCGTCTGGATATAAGATTCCAATCCTGGGATATGGGGTAAGACTAAGACCATTTCGTGTCGTTTATGTGCAAAAACCACATATCGAGCTTTTGCCCTTCCCTGTTTGGCTCCTAATCGTTCAACTCGAATCGTTTTTACTTGAATGAATATTTATTGACCTTAACCCGATTAGGTTTACCAAACGTATGCTTTGCATCCTCATTTAAACCATCGCATTCTAACACGATATCCAGTCCGAGTGAAATCGCCGAGGACGTTGTCAAGCATGCCATAAACGTGGGCTACCGACACGTAATTGATCATCTCCCCATCCATTCATTTCCCAGGTTAATTCTCCCAGGTCGACTCTGCAGTGGCTTATAGGAATGAAGCTCCAACGGCAGCCGGCCTCAAGGCATCCGGCATTCCACGCGAGCAGCTCTTCTTCACCACCAAGATCCCAGCCCGCACTTTGAGCTACGAAAATACCAAGAATCACATCGAGAACACGCTGAAAATCACTGGGTTTGATTACGTCGATCTTTATCTTTTGCACGCCCCCTATGGAGGTAAAGAGGCTAGGCTCGGTGCCTGGAGTGCGCTCGTGGAGGCTGTCAAAGAAGGTAAAATCAGGAGCATTGGCGTCAGCAACTACGCCGTTCACCACCTTGAGGAGTTGGAGCAGTGGATCAAAGAGAAGGAGGCGAAGGAAGGAAAGGGCGCAGGTGGCGTTTTGAGTGTGAACCAAATTGAGTTGCATCCGTGGCTTGCGAGGAAGGATATTGTGGGTTGGTGTAAGGAGAGGGGCGTTGTGGTCGAAGTAAGCCTAAACCCTAACCCGTACAAGTTTTCAGGACTAGGCGGTGCTGGAGTTGATCATGGAGTGATGCTAATGCGATCAGGCATACTCGCCACTTGTTCGAGCGACCAAAACGGAGGATCCGCTCCTTGTTCCGTTGGCGAAGAAGTACAACAAAACCACAGCGCAGATCCTTCTCCGTTGGAGCATCCAGCAGGTAAGATGGAATTTTACATCCCCTTCACATGAGGGTCTTAGCTGATACTAGCGTGTCATGGTCAGGGCTTCGTAACACTTCCAAAATCCGTCACCAAATCCCGCATCGAAGAGAATACTCAGATATTCGATTTCGAGCTGTCAGACGAAGACCTTCAAACTCTTGATACTGGGGTATACGAGCCTTGTACTTGGGACCCTACCGTTAGTAACGACTAACGCAATGAACGGTAGGAGCGCCAGCCACTTTTCAAGAAATGCTATCATTACAAGGATAGGTAGCAAAATGAAAGTCTTACAAGGACTATTTTCCTAATAAGTACATTTTGGTAGAATTGGATGTCACGTGAACTGCAAAGTGCTTAGATGAACGCACATTATGCCGAGACTTACACGGAGCTAGGAGTGACACATTACCTAAGAGGCAACATTAGTGAAGGTGGAATTCCGTAAGCAGGATGTTAAGTTCGTTGACAAGTGATGTTACATCTAAGCCCACACTAATTCCAGCCAGGCAGATAGATGCTCGATCTGGTACCTGTCCTGTGGGTGATCATAAACCAGGTGACACGAAGAATCCTCTAGGAAAACCTATATCATCTTTATTATAGGTTTTTTAGTTGTCCCCTTAATGCTGATTCACCTACGCGGTTGTTTGATTCGTTACAACATCCCGCGTTCTGTCAGCTTACTATTCCACGGGGGCGCATGGAGAGCTAAAGTAAACGCCACGCGCTCTTCGGATATCCAAATTCAACTGCGACGCTTTCCGATTGTACATCCGATGCCGTGTTATCACCTCCACAACTCTCCTACCGGACCGTTGAACCGCGCCATCCGCCTTACCGCCGCCAACCGTGGTGAACGGGTCAGTGTGCGCGGTGTACGAGGTGGCTTGAAAGTGGCTTTGTCACCGTTCTCTCTCGCTTCATGTAACCGTTTGTCTTACAAGTACCATCCTTTAGGAATATGTGCAGCTGAGAACAATAGAGTAGACGTGAGATTACGTCCCCTTTTCCATGTATTCAAGAAGTTCCGGTGTAAGGCTCGCCCAATATCATCCTTTCTATATCCCGCTAAACCAAAATGCGAGCTTACACGGGGGGCAGAAAAACGCTCCATTGGGTGAATGGGTCATGACCAAGCCTTGAATTCGAGTTTACTAAAGCCCGCTTCGACGCTTGACAAATGTATCAGCGTTCGCCACTGCTCCAGGGGGTCCACGGGGAAAGTGAGAAATCTCATAGGGCTGCATGACTTGTGGGGTTATCCTGGTCAATCACGCATTGTGATTTGCATAAGGGTTCCAGACGCCATTTTTGCCTACCACTGCCAAGATTTAAAAGTGGGCGAACGGTTTACGAGGAGCTTGACGGGGAGACTAAGATGTAAGAACCGTGACGTAGAAAGTATTGAAATCGAGTCCAGTGATGTATCTCTTTCTAGTTAGAACCTCAAGAATACGTTCACTGAAGACGGAATATTAGTAGATGGTACATGGGGAAGTCCACGAGAAAGTCATTTGGACTTCCTCAATTCGATCTTATTTGCGAATGCTGCAATACAGCTCACCGTTTTCTCCGGAATATATGTGGGTCTTGCTTCGAAACGTCTTTGGGAAGCCCATTGTGCCTCGCAAGCCACTATCACATTGCTTTCTCACTTCTCGCCTTCACAGTCGAGTCAGCAGCAAAGCCTCCACTGCGGTGGTAGTCACGCACGCACTAAGGGCTTCATACGGTATGATGGAAACCGCTATTCGGTAATATGAGGATCTGTTATACGCAACCAATTCGTCGAGAAGCTTCCTTGTTCTGGGATGGGAAGCGTATCTGCCTTAACAAACTCCCTCGCTGAAAGTCTATATAAAGGGGTGGATATCTCTCCTTTCTCCCCCATCATCATCAATCAACATCTTCACTTCCTTCACTCAACACCAAAGCACCACCATCAACCTTCCAAACCCTCTTTCAACTACAACACCATTCAAAATGTACACCCAAACCATCTTCACTGCTCTCCTCGCCGCCGCAGCCGGCGTCCAAGCCGCTCCCAAGAACATGGCCCGTCAAGCCGGCCTCCCAGAGCTAATCCTCTACAACGACAACTTCTGCCAAACGGGTGAAAGCGGACGATTCATGCCCATCTACACCACTGTATGCCAAACCATCGCCGGAGCCAATGGTGTTAGTTTCGTGAGCGGTGTTCCTCAGGGATGCACTTGTAAGTTCTATGATCGAACTGGGGTGTAGAAGAACATGCTGATATATAATGATAGTAACATTCTTCACCGACGACAACTGTAGCAGCACTAACTTCATTCCTGTCACTGCGGGCAATGAGCCTAGCTGCTTGCACGTTCAGGATGGACAGCCCGTGGGCTCTGTACAGGCTTCTCAGGGATGCATTCCTGCTTGAGTAGATGGATGAGGGATATATAATCGAGGAAGAATATACTTGGAGGGCTGGAGGGGATGGGGTTGAGGAAGTGGTCTTTGCGATCTCTCCTTTTGTAATGTTTGGTTTATTGTCGCTCGTTTGTGGCTTTAGAGTTTTTTGAGGTCGCTCCTCATTTAGCAATATAAAACCATTGTTCCCGGGAATTAGTTTGCTTTTGATGGTTGTATTGACATGTGAGATTTGAAGGGTGTGTTAAGATTAATGAATGGGTTTGGGGTCTAGCGTTGAGTTGAAGTAGGTCACTCAGCACGAAGGTCTTTGGAGTTTTCTTTTGTAGAATCCTTTTTACCCGATCAATATACCTTTTATAACCTATGTCACGTATATGATTTAAGTTTACGGAGACAGCATTCAGACTCCACGTCCTTGATCCGTCTCTAGAATCTAGCATCCGGCCAGCATTTAGCATCCCTTAAAGCCCCTACATACGTATCTACATTCTCCCGTAATCAAAGCAGCAACTCACCTTCCTTGAGAACGAAAGATAAGGCATTCGAAATATCGTCGGTGGTATGAACCTTGTTGATTTTAGTTCTGGAAATGATATAGTAATGAGGATTCAATCCATGCCAATGAACAGTGCATGGGTATGATTTCTGCCCCATTTTGCGATCTAGAAAAATGGGCAAGAAGAAATCTTCTTGACTGCTTGTGTGACTATCTCTTGGGAAATACACTCTCCCAATATATTTGATGGCTTCATATTATGTTCCTAGACGATTAGTAAGAAGATTAAAACCTGGTGATTAGTTCCCTTACTTATCCCAGAACCTCATACACGAAGAAATGAGGCATGATGATTCCTCATCTTAACTTGACACTAAGCTGTATCTGTATCTAAAGTGATATTATAACCACCCCTTATTTTTCCCACCGGTTCCACGAAATTGATGACCTATGAATTGAGTAGAGTTACTTCTCAAAATATGATCAGTGGATGTATAAACGTAGCATTTGTCAGTGGTTTTTTTGGGCTAGCCTGAGCTACTAGGGGTCTACAGTGCCGAAAGAAAGGTATATTTCTTTCTTCTCGAAATCCAATATCAGGGTACAACTATTCCCATAAACCTACCCACCTCCCTCACTTCCAACCCCGAACTCCCCACCAACACAAGTACTTATCAACCGAAGTAAAAACAAGCTTTCAATACCAACTCCCCATCTAAGCACTTTCCCCATCCAGTTCCTTAATGCATGAGAGACACGGGGATTGGTTGATCACTGAAATATATGATAAAATAAGGTTCAAGGACCCACAATACACGGGTTGGCATCTATTGTATCGGTGGTAACGAACGGGTATATCCGGTAGTGCTTACGCTGTGATTTGTGGGGTGATTGGGATATTGTAGGTGTCAGAATGTACCTAGTTACCAGAATTCGGGCCGTTCTATGATGGTGATGATTTTAGGGCAGAGGTGGGCAAGGACGGACCTCATCCTTGATCTCATGCTATACAACCGTATGAAGTTTCAAGCGCAGGAACAAACATCATAACCATCAAGATGATGAACCGATAAGGAAGTATTCATAAACATATACATCTAAACCCCCTACCCACCCCTCCTCTCCATCTCCACCGCCTGCTCAATAAAATCCCTAACGGTATCCCTAAACCCCGTATACTCCACTCCCAACTCCCGTCCCGCTCTCTCCCCATCCAACCCATACCCCCCAATAACACTCTGCCTCTCCCCGTCGCGCTCCCCCATCCTCCCCCTCCCCCACTCAAACTCCTCCCCCACAATATCAGCCACAATCTGATACGAGAACCTCTCCGGTGCCGCAACCGTAAACCGTTTATTCGCGGCCTCAGGTCTCAACAGCGCCTCCACATGCGCAAACGCCAGGTCGCGGACGTCTATCCAGAAGGGCACGCGGGCGATTGGGAGGGGGTTGATGCCTGTTGCTACTTTCCAGAGCATGGCGTTTGATTCGTTTAAGGAGGAGAGGTTGTTGATGGGATGGTGGATTGGGCCGAAGGTCATGGGGGGACAGAGAGTTACGAGTGAGAAGTTTGGTGCGCGTTGTTTGAGGAAATCCCACGCGGCTTTTTCGGCGAAGAGTTTGGAGCCTCGGTACGCAATTACGGGGCTTGTTTGAGGGTTTATGGATTCCGCGTAACTGAGAGGGTTCCAGTCGTTGGCGGTGTAGGTGAAATAGGGTGGAGAGGTTCGATTGGCGTCAAGGACGGAGGCGAAGGAGGAGGTGATGACTACGCGCTTTATATCTGGGTTTGAGGCTGCGGCTTCTAGGATCGCTTGTACGCCTGCGATGGCGGGTTTTACGAGGTCGTTTTCGTTGCTTTGGACGGAGTAGCTGAAGGGACTGGCCACGTGGATTATGTTGTTCACGCCAGTGACTGCATCTTTGAATGAGGCTTCCTTTGTGAAGTCGCCTACTTGCACGATATCTAGCTGCGAGGCATATTTCGGTCGGGCTTTTCGTAGAAGCTCTCCTTTCTCGAGATCTCGTGTTGCGGCACGGACGCGGATGCCGCGGTCGAGGAGGGTGTCGACGACGTGGGCGCCGATGAAACCTGTTGCGCCAGTGACGAGGACGTAGGCGGTTGAAGGGGAAGACATTTTGTGACAAAGGAGTCGTATACCTCTTTCTTACAATTCTAACCCTCTGACTCTCCTCCGCAAGATTATGCTGTAAACATGCTCGAAAATAAAAATTGACGATACCTGCATGAGCGGACAAAAACCCGCCTTTCCCCACCTCTCACCACCCAATATCGAAAATCCCGAGGTTGGCGGGGAAAGGCGGGATGCAGGTACACCACTAAACCATGTCCTAACCTGATTGCCGACATGTCTCGTGGCACATGAATCAAGATGCGCGTCTTGTCCCGTGGGGACCCCGCAAATGGCAGATCATGGTCTACCCATTCTGACTCGTTGGGATGCGTTGCCTTGGTTCGACTGTGCCACTAGGTCTTCGTGATGGAGGCATCGTAGGACGAGTATATGAGCTTGCTGTCTCACGTCTGTTGAAGGGGTAGACGGCGAGTTGAATACTGAAGAGATATCAGGTAACTATTTGCGATATATCAGAACTATGGCTTTCGGGTCTCTCAGTGGTAATTGGCTTGTTGCCATTGTCACTATCGTCAATGCCAGTGAGTACACTCCTTATCAAAAGAGCTTCAAGATACTAACCGATATACAGCATCCATGTCATGGTTTGGATACGATCAGGTAAACCAACTTCAAAACCATATACATTCACTCATTTACTCATTCTCCGTACCCAGGGTGTCTTTTCCGGCGTCCTGATCTCCAAAGACTTCCTCCGCTACTTCCCCGAAACCAAAAACGCAAACATCTCAGGGATAACCTCAAGTTGCTTTTCCCTCGGAGCATTCATAGGCGCCATCTTCGTCTTCACTTTCGGCGATCGTCTAGGTCGAAAACGTTCTGTCCTCATCAGCCTCCTCTGCAATGCTATTGGTGCAATCCTCCAAATCGCCGCCTACCATCTCCCCATGATGATAGTGGGACGAGTAATCAACGGTTTTGGAATGGGTATGGAAACTCTCATATTCAAATCCTCCAAACCTCTTTAGCTAATCGATTCGCATAACAGGAGTCTCATCATCCACCTGTCCCGTCTTCCAAGCCGAATGCTCCAAACCCACCGTCCGCGGTAAACTCGTTGCCCTGGGTAGCGTCTGTAACACCATTGCCTTCTGCATCGCGAACTGGATGAACTACGGCCTTTTCTTTAGCAGTGGACCTTTACAATGGAGATTCCCCCTGGCCTTCCAACTCATCTTTCCTATAATCGTTGCTCTGGCGCTCCCCTTCGCCCCTGAGTCACCACGGTGGCTGCTACTGAAGGATCGAGGCGATGAAGCATTGATTGTCGTCGCCAGATTGATGGGAAAAGACATGACCACCGACCATCCAGACGTCGTAGCAGAGTTCTTCTCAATTCAGACTGCACTAAGGGAAGAGCGCAATGATGCCGCCTTGACGGATTGGAGGGACGTTGTGACATTTAAAGATAAGACGCAGAATCTGCGTAGGGTTTTGCTTTCATGTGGTACGCAGCTGATGCAACAGTTCTCAGGAGTCAATGCGCTAGGATATTACCTGCCGACGCTGCTCCAACAATCTGTTGGGTTTGGTGAGCAGATGAGTAGATTGCTGAGTGCAGTCAACGGGACCATTTACGTGGTTGCTGCACTCTGCTGCCTGCTTATCATTGATCGGTTTGGTAGGAGAAAGATGATGCTTTATGGAGCGTTGACATGTGGGTCCTGGTATCTCATCGCTGCATTCATGATCCGTCAAACAAAGGCTGAGCCAGAAAGGAAAGAAACGGTATGTTTGGACAATCCAGAATCTCGACATAGTTGACCACTGAGCTAACATTAGCAACAGTTCGGAGCCGTAGCAACAGCAATGTTCTTCCTTTACTACTTCTGCTACGGTACTTCGTTCGCAAAAGTCCCTTGGGTCTACAACTCCGAAATCAACAGCTTAGGCTGGCGTTCACGTGGTGCAGCTGCTGCAACGGGAACAAACTGGATTTGCGCATTCTGCGTTACACAGTTCACGAAAGTTGGAGTGAATAATCTCGGTTGGCGATTCTATTTGAGTGAGTATTCCCCGTATCATCGCCCCTCCTTTTCAAGACTTTATTAACGTTCTCCAAACCAGTCTTCTCTATTCTCTGCTACACCTACTTCCCGGTCGTGTATACGCTTTATCCCGAAACCGCTCGTCGTACCCTCGAGGATATGGATTACATCTTTGAAAGCAATCCTAGCGTCTTTGTCTTTGGGAAGCCCGAAATGACTCAGAGGAAACGCCCGCAGGCGTTCATAGATGCCGAGGCTAGGAGGATTGAGGCTGGACATGAGAATGAGATTGAAGCAGGCCGTGCGGGGTCAGTCGGGTTGAAGGAGGGCGCTCAGGTTAGTACACATGTCGAAAGGGTTTGAACAATGTGATATTGAGTGTGAGGAGTAGAGCTCTCGTATGGGTGGTCTGACAGTCTGACGGTCTGGTTTTGTATATACTGTTATTCTGAATGCGAAGATGGTTAGTTCTGTATAAATTGATGTGGTAAACATTTATGGAATCTGATGTTTGATGTGCTCCATTATGCATAGTCAATGCTTGTGTAATCGAAGATTGGAGCGTTAGTCAGGTCCAACCATCATAATCCACCCCCAGATCATCACCTTAGGTACCATAACCATGGGATGTTCAGTTTTTCAAACTCGTGGGTCTAGTTGAATTTTGGAGTACGCAGTGGAGAGCATAAAAATAACAACTAATCCATTGCTAGTATTCCCTTCGGCCCGATAAAAAGTGGGACTTTCACGTTTCTCTAGCCGCGGGGAAAAGCGGACGTAACCTCGTGGTACTCGCCTCCACACCTGCGCGGGGGTATAGACGGATCCTCCGCAGCCAGATCGAAGCTTTCTCCATGGGGTGATAATCCATCGTTCCAAGCATGCTGCAGGCTGGATGGATATTGGAAACATGGCCGAGACTAGGAGGGATCTTGTTGTCTCGGTAGTGCAAGTAAATCCAGATATGGCAATCTACTAAAGGTTCTTCTGCTGGACTTCAAAAGCCTTCTTTCCACATATTCTGACCGCCATTGAACTTTCCCATTGACTTGAAATTCTTCAATTCTTTCGCTGATCAATATGGTTTCAGACTCGCCAGTAAACGTCGCAGATGTCCAAATCACTGGCTTCAAGGTCTTTGATATCAGATTTCCAACGAGTCTAGATGGCGTAGGCTCAGATGCGATGCACGTTGGGACAAATGGAAGCCATCCATACATCCAACTGCAGACAAATCAACCAGACCTCGTGGGCGAGGGAATTGTGAGTCCAAATACCCCAGAAATAGTATGTATCATTTACTAATGTGATTACAGGCTTTCAGCAATGGTCGAGGTAGTGAAGTCATATGTTTATGTCTGAACATCTTCGCCGAAAGGGTCGTCGGTAAAACGATGAAAGAGCTGACTGCCAACATGGGTAAGACCTGGAGATACATGGTCTCAGACTCACAATACCGATGGATCGGTCCAGAGAAGTCAGTCACACACTTGGCTGTAGCTGGTGTTCTGAATGCAGTATGGGATCTCTGGGGGAAAATATTGGGCAAGCCAGTGTGGCAGGTCGTGGCCGAAATGTCTCCCCAAGAGGTCGTAAATTGCATTGATTTCAGGTATATTACAGATGCAATCACACCGGAGCAGGCCTTACAGTTGCTTGAAAAGACGCAGGTTGGAAAGGAAGCACGCATCAAGGAGGCCTTTGAGAATAAGGCTGTGCCGGCATACACAACGTCTGCTGGGTGGCTTGCTTTTACTGGAGATCGCATGAAAGAAGTACTGAAGGAAACAATCGACGAGGGATATACGGTGTTCAAATTCAAGGTGGGCACAGATTTGAACGCCGATAGAGAAAGGCTATCCGCCGTTCGAGATATCCTCGGATACGATAAAGGCTATCAGATTATGATCGATGCGAATCAGGTGTGGAGTGTTCCCGAAGCAATCGAGTATATGAAGAATTTGGTCGAATACAAACCCGTCTTCATCGAGGAACCCACCAATCCAGACGATGTACTCGGACATGCAGCTATCCGGAAAGCTTTGAAACCATATGGGGTAGGGGTAGCAACCGGAGAGATGGCGCAAAACCGAATTACATTCAAGCAATTGCTCCAAGCACACGCAACGGATGTGGCTCAGATTGATGCAGTCCGCTTGGGAAGCGTAAACGAATGCTTGGCTGTAATGTTGATGGCAAAAACCTTCAACGTACCTTGTGTTCCACACAACGGCGCCATGGGCTTGACTGAGTTGACGTCGCACTTGAGCCTAATCGACTACATTGCGGTATCCGGTACGAAATCCATGTTAGAATATGCGGAGAACCGTCGTCATAAGAAGTATATGCGACATCCTTCAGAGGTTCAAGATGCGTATTATATCACCCCTCGTGCGCCGGGTTATAGCACTGGATATAACGAAGGATGCATAGAAAACTTCGAATATCCACACGGGGAATTCTGGAAAAGCGATGTCGGCCAGACAATTATTGCTGCTCCGAAAGGCGGGGAATTGTGATTATGTGATCATTTATAGCTTTCCCGTCTGGTATTGGTTTTTTGCATTGGTGTGGAGGCGTTTTGGTAGAATATAATGGCCAATGAATTTTACTATTCGAACATATTTCTAATCCGAGTCTTTCTCCGAATCTCCCTTAGTATTCCTACAGCAGCTTCAAGGCTCGATTCGTAGTCACGTTGATTGCTTGGTGAATCAGTCCTTTTCAAAGTAGCCGCCCATGGTTCGATGTGTATGATGGCAAGGTTCTGAAGCTCATCAATATCAGGCACAAGTTGATGCAGAGGGTAACAATGAGCAGCCATAGTTAATACTAGAACTGCACCGAGAGATCTGTGTACTGCTCAGCTTGTATGATCTATTAATAACGAGTGACTTCACTTACGAGATTGAGAATGTCCAAGTGTAAGGTGAAGGTGTCTTCAGCATTTCAGTTGCATTGTACAAGTACGAACGACATGTTTGAAGACAAGTGCGGCAATTTTCCATGACTAATGCTCTGCTATCCTCATGAAGCGCAATACCCTGCTCATAAGAGGCAACAGTGTGCAGGACAAATAATCGGTAGATAATGTGCAAAGTAGCGTAGAATCTAACCCTGAGGATCCTTTCTCGAATATGTCGAGGATGTGTGGTACTTTTAAGATCAGGACGATACTGCTCAGGGATTGAAGTATGCCAAGTTTCTAATTGGTTATGAAGCTCTTGACAGATTGTGTGGAGCTTAGCAAGTTCTTCAATTGAAAATAGACCGACGTTTTCGTCGTTCAGGTTCTTCATTCTTGGATAGATGAGATTATGAGTGCGGTTGAGGAGCCGACGTATCGAGATTTCCGCAAGATAATAGGTCGTCTCACGGTCGTCTGTACCGTTTCCAAAGGAAGGCAAGGGCATGATATCGGCAAAACTTTGAAGGTTGGTTTGAGGTACTTCCAGTTCCGCCAGTCGGTCGCATTCGATCATGAAAGAACTCCAGAAACACCTGACAATCTTTTCTCGCGAGATCCCATCAATTTTTGGGTCTTCCAACCTCGGGAGCATGAAGTGTGTGATTGTGGCTGCTATGTGTATAAGTCTCCAGCTATACAGGGGCCGTGAAAGATATGAAAAGTAGACAGAAGCAAAAATTAGAGCTTGCCACGTTTTGATATCCCAATTAAAGTTCCACGCAGAGCCTATAAGCAAATGTGGAAGCGCTTTCTCCATATAGGACAGTCCTGGGAACTGGTCTGGCGATGTACCGTTCGGTGGGTCATGGACAGCCCCTAAAGCAAAAATTGTTAAACACAGCAGGGACTCTGAACTGAGACTATATTCATTTGCTGCTGCTTGGCAGTATATTTCGTTGAACTCAGATCTGTCCAGAAGCGGATGATAACAATGGACATTTCTAAAGAACGATGAAGCCAGGGCTTCAGTAGTCGCGCTCTCTAGATCTACGTCATTTTTAGGGCTGTCCCCCGAAATTAACGCAAGTGGCAACTCATTCCTCGACTCTAGACGAAAGAAATAATCTGAAGGATATTGTCCGATCATTGACCTTATAGCGGGATTTAGAAGTAGTTGATTGGAGGAGGTGCCATGCTTTTCTGGGATGGTGAATGCCGGGAGGGTCACATCGGGTTGAGGAACATACGACGAGTATGACGGCGACGGTTGAGTAATTGCGCTTTCGCTATTAGAGAATGATGCCGGAGAAAAAGCAGCCATCTGTTGTAAGGCGGCACTGGAGAACGAAGGCGATGCCTGACCTTGGGACTGTCTGGCGTGTAGTCGAGCAAACGACTGGAAGCCCTCGAGAAGCGCGGTCATGTGCAGCGAGTTGGTTTCGAGCAAACCCTCGATGCGATGCAATGAATCATGGGTATCTGCGTCTGCAGGGGGATGGAGGGTTTCCACGGGCAATTCGTCGTAAACGCATTGCGCATCGAGTTCCTGACACGAGCTGCAGCTGGGTTTCTGGGCATCACATCGTCGCTTGCGCTTTCGACAGAGAGTGCATGCGAGGGCAACCCGTCGTCTTCGATAACTCATGGCAAGTCAAGTCAAGTCGGGATGATATCAGGGCAGAAAGCAAAAGAAAGAAAGAAGTCGAATCATAAGTGCATGTTCGTGTATGTATGTATGTATGTATGTATGTTGTACATACATGATGGATGGACGAAGGATCGCGATCTGCGAGGTTGCGAAGCGACTTCGGCTTGCTGATTAAGGCGCATATTACACTAAACCCAAAACGGATAGTGAATGATATTCATTAGTTATCCTATCCAGAGAACCTCCCCACGATTCAGACTACCGTTTATCCATTCATAATGATTATTACTTGCATCTAATAGTCCCCTTAGGCGGTCTTGATCTTGATTGCCTTCAATGAAAATATACCCCATCTATAGCTAGGGCTATCTAGTTTACGCGACAAGGTGGAAAGACCGTGAAAGGTTCGAATTTGCATCAATTTGCATTGAAGCATATATCTTACGATACAATGTAACTTCCATGTCCAGGTCTTTCATTATCAACAATATCCACCGTGAGATTCGGAAATCTTTTGGTTGCCTCAGCTACTTGACAAAGTAGAGCATCTTTGGGATAGAAGGATGATGAAACGAAGCTTCTAAAAGTAGTAAATACCTTCAGGTATGATGGTACGCAATCCATAATGGGGTTCTCCGACTTATCGCTATAATGTAGCCATAAGTCGGAGCTGATGGCGAGGTTTTCTAGAGCCGTGAATTGCTTGAACGCAATCTCCCTCTCATCCAACCACACATCCTCATAGGCAGTATCCAATTCAAGGTCTTTAATGGTATCTTTGTGCTGTAATAGAAGTTCTATCAAGTCTGCAGTCCCACCCTTGATCTCAATAGGACGTATGTCTGGTCTTGTTGAAGAGTAGTAGAATTTTTCTAGACTCCGACAAGCATTCAATAGACATCCAATATCGGCCTTTGTAAGTTCACAGGATTGGAGAGAAATGAACCGTAAGTGAAGCGATTGCGGATGTAGATGCAGCGTGGTGTGGGTATATGGCTCGTCACCAACAAGCCAACTACGAGCGGAATTGACACAAAGTATTTCCAGGTTCTCCTTTTGGATTGTATCGTTGAAGGAAATCAATGGCCACGACATACCGCCAAGTGTAAGGTTACGAAGCGCTCGAAGTTCATGAGTGGAGCGCCATGGTAGGGTGTGTATATCAGGAACCAAACCATCTAGGGTAATGTCGCGAACATTGGGAAGTAATGCAAAAAGCAATGCAACGTAAGGGTCATAGATATCTGCACGAAGAAGCTGGCAGAATCTTTAATCGTAAAGGAAGTGTTGTGTATCGGTTTCTTCGTCCAAAAGGGCCAAGGGTGAAACGGGTAGATCGAGATTATCGTATGGTAAGACGGCGGAGATAACTCCCGCGGCCGTGGCAG
>AJFL01001103.1:0-10344 GCA_000467735.1 Rhytidhysteron rufulum CBS 306.38
AGGCGCCTAAAATAAATAACCTCTGCTTAATACCTTAAAGAAAGCACTACTTCTTTAAGATAAGGTGCATTAAGTTCTACGTTACACCTTATCGGCGGCGCCTAAGGCCGGTCACTTAGCGGACTCGGTGAGAGAGGTGCCTGGATACTTTTGAAAGGCACTTCCGTAAAGAAGCTTGGCATCGTGAATAGATAGGGGCGCTGAGTCAGCGATGAAAAAGGTGAGCGTTGAAGAAATTGGTAAAACTATGGTCTCTTGTAATCTAAACTCTATTCTTCCACTATTTCTCGGCAGATGAGTCGGTGTACCTCGATGTGGTCGTCTCATATAGTTTCAAGCCAGGACAAATATCATGCATAAATCCAAAAGCACCACCAGCCATCTATCTCTCTTTCACGTACCCCCAGCTTCATGACGCGTGAATTAACTACCCGCTAACGAATCCAATATATCCAATCCTCCAAACAACATCCATCGTTCCAATCTCCACCTGATCATTCGACCCATTACTCAAAGCCCCCTCAACTTCCTCCTCAACATCCTTCTCATCTTCCTCCTGTCGCATAAGCGCGCGTAAAATCTCCCGACCTTCTTCTCGATGCTCCTCTTTATATATACTAAGTCCATAAGAACGCAAGAAGTAATATTCCCCCTATAATGCCTTTTCAACCAAACCTTCTCCCCCTTCGTCAGGGGCGGGCTTTCATCCCCGGGTTCCGATATACTGAGATCCCTTCCTTCACTAACAAACCTAGCAATAGCAGCAGCGTCAAAAGCTTCGTATTTCCGCCTCTCCTCCCAACTCCACCACATATTCCAATCCTGTATCTCAAAAGATCTAAGAACCGAACGCGCATACCTCACCCCATCAGGATGAGCCCTCAATCTAAAAACCAATGGCCTCCTTTCCGGATCACGAAAGCATGCCACCGATCTCCCATTAGAATCTCTAATCGCATTTCTAAAACCACGATACTCATCGTAGAGATTCGTTTCGAGGATAGTAACGGGCATATCTGGACAATGTAATACCATTTTCAGTTTCAACGTCCCGTGGTTCTTCTTCCCTCGGAGATGCGGGGTTCATTTTGTGGGGAATTCGACTGTGCCGATGCCTAGGACGGGAAACGGGGTGTTATCGTCGTCATTTGGTGTGAACATGGATGTTATGGATGTGGTGTAGGGTGTGTAGGTTTTGAACCAGGCTCGGTCTTTTGCTATGCTATTGTCATTGGTATTGATTGTTATCGTGGGGAAATCGAGATCTTTGAGGGTGCATGATCGAGGAAAAACGTACTGGATGTTGGAGCCGGTGAGCACCCAATCGGGACATAGAAGTGGTGTACTGGATGTCATTTTGTTGTTTGTTTTGCAAATTTGATTTGTGGTGCGGTTACGTCGTAATCTACAGGGAAGAAAGTAAAAAGTTATATGTTTGTCGATTGAAAATTGAGGGGTATCCAGTGTGTATGCAAGTCGGAGTTTGAACACGTCTTTATCTATGGAGCTATATTTTTTGGGATTGGTTGAAGAATTTAAGCAAGAATTATCTCAAGAATGCCTAGATACGGAGGTACCTTATAAAAGTATTCAGGAACCCCCCTCCCCCTTCCATAATACCACTAAGCTAATAAAGAGGAATAAGGCTTTTAGTATAAAGAGGTAAAAGGCGCCTAATATTACTTATTAAGCTAATATAGGCCCTTAATATAATAAGATAAAAGGCGCTTTAAGCCAATTACTTAGTAGACTTAACTTTTATAATTAAGCGGTATTATAGAGGAGGTACCCGGATACTTTTAAAAGGCACCTCTATATAGATCTTAAGGTTATTAGTATAGACTATATATCTTATTAAATCATTGAACTTATTGGTATAAATCTCTCATAATTCTATTATATTAATTCAATCCGTTATTCTAGAAGTTGCATATAAAACCCCTTCTATATACTGACTATCCCCATTATGAATCTAACAGGGCATATTCCCTCTAACATATTAAATAGAGCATGATATTTCTTTACTCAAAAAGATAGTCTCTTCAATGTATATCGCAGTGCTCAACACTCCTTGGATTAAAAGGATACGCTTAAGACGGCTAGTTTGAAGAAGGTGGTTTTGGTTTGATTAGGGAATGAGTTTTATGGTGAATAGAGGAGATTGGCTTTAGTCGATACGTAGATCTTAGGTTTTATGCTTAGAAGGGAATATACCTCCCGAATTAATCGGTGTTAGAATCTGCTTTATATATTGAAGAGAAGATAGGGCTTTTAGTCTATTAAAATCGAGCTTTGCACTATCCTCTGAAGCAGATACACCACTTTAAGCAAGCCATATAGAATGATATCCAAGAACGAGCTCCTTCGCACTTAAAGCAATATACTTCAGTAGTCATGTCATGAAAAAAGAACAAAACACTAATATATTTATAAATTTAAGTTATATATAAAAAATTTCAATGAAACAAGATCATTACCCATCATTATTCGCCATATCAAACATTTCACTTCTATGAATAGCCAGCTAAACCACAGATATACCTCTTCCCCTTTCTCTCCCTCCTTCTCAATCCATATATACCTTTCTATGCAAAGACGTAGCAAGGAATACCGTACTAAAAGAATCCCAAATCAGTAAACTGCCCACTTTTCCAAAGAACAAGGGGAAGGGGAAAGCGAGAAAACTTACATTCGGTGGCGAATTAAACTTCAAATTCCGATTCAAACCCGTAATCTCCTGCAGCTCCTCCGCCGACATCTCAAAAGTGATATTATCCATGTTCTCATGTAAACGCTCCGGGGTATCGCTCTTAGGGATAACAGCCAACCCACGCTGCGTCGCCCATCTCAACAGTACCTGTGCGGCCGTCTTGCCGTGTTTATGCGCGATCTTGGTGACGGTGGGATGGTCGAAGAGGAGCTGCCATTCACTCGCGAGACCCATGTCGCAGTCGCGGAAGGATTGCGGGCCGAAGGAGGAGTACGCGGTCACGACGATGTTGTGCTGCTTTGCGAGTTTGAGGAGGTCGAGCGAGGTGAAGTAGGGGTGGTGTTCGATTTGTAGGACGGCGGGTTTGACGGTGGCGTAGTTGAAGAGGTCGAGGAGGAGAGCGCCGGTGTAGTTGCTTACGCCGATGCTCTTGGCTAGACCCTTCTTCTGGATATCTTCCATGGCCTTCCAGGTTGATTCGAGGGTGGCCTTTCCGTGGCGGACTTCTTTCTCGCCGTCGTAGAACCAGCCCGGTGGGTAGCGGACCTTGGGGTCGACATACTCGATGGCGACGGGGAAGTGGATGTAGTAGAGGTCGAAGTAGTCGACGCCCCAGTCGGCTAGTTGGCTGCGGACTATGGGTTCGACGCGGTCGTAGTCGTGGAAGGAATTCCAGAGTTTGCTGATGATGAAGAGGTCTTCGCGTTTGACGAGGCCGTCTTTGATGGCGCGGGCGACACCCTCACCGAGTTCCTTTTCGTTGCCGTAGTCTGGATTGTTTTTGTTAGTTGTGTTTCCATCTTTATTGAGGAAGGAGAAGAGGAAGAGGAAGAGGAAGAGGAAGAAGAAGAAGAAGAAGAAGAAGTCTTCCACTGTGGGAATAGGATCGGAATATCGAAATCCTTAATCAGGATGTACCCAATGGGATGTTGTGACTGGACAGGATTCTGGCTGATCACCAGATGCAGGATGGGAATCAATAACGTACCACAAGCTCCATCGATCAATCGGTACCCCGCTTGAATGGCCTTATACACGACATCGGCGCAGACTTCATTGGGCATCTTCCATGTTCCAAGTCCGACCTGAGGGAGCTTGTTCCCGTCGTTCAAGGTAAGAAGAGGAGCGGCCATTGTGATTTGTATAGGTACTGAAGGAACCTAAGTGGTTTGGATTTGATTGGTGCGTTGATCCTCAATTGAGGTGTGAATGGTAGGCGAATGATAAGGCGAAGGGGAGGAAGAAGTCCTAAATGCTTTGCTCAGCCAGAGACCTCCTCAGTATCGAATATATGATTGCAATGATGATGATACCTGTCGACAAGCACCAGGGACCCCTCTATATAGATAGACGATTAGAAGAGAGGGCGTCCCCATGGTGACCTGATCAGACCAGACAGACCCCCAAGAAGGACGCCGTCCCTCAGCACCCACAGAAACGGAACCCCTTCCTACCCAACTAACCGGCGGAGTTCCAATTTTACCATGTCGTCTAGATTGGTGACGTTCCCCGGTACAATGGGTTGTGGCTTGAGGGGAAGGGGTGGTTGGTGCCGGTGACGCTGACGCTCTCGCCATGGCTCGCTCGTGTCTTGGAAATTTTCCTTTGTCGTCCCCAGAGATGCGGAATCCTTCGCGGGAAAATGCTTCTGTACATGTGGATTACATGCAGCTACGAAGGGGTCTAGAAAGAAGTAGTCTGAAATCGGTGGAAGTTCTAGAAAAAAGGGAAGATGTCAATGTTTTTGCACGAATGGAGGTGGTGTAGAAGATACCGTGCGGTCTTTCGATTGGTTGAACATGTATTCTTTCTTCTCTTTTGTGAAGCTCCTCGCGAATTCATCTCATAAGGAAGGAAGAAAGAAAGAAACCCAATTAACAGGTCAGATCTCAATATGCCAAAATAGAGCAAAGCCATCTGAGGTGTGGGGTTTACGCTGTGTACCTGACCTCTCTCAGCACGGGCATCCCGCACGCTAAGGATCACCCAAGCATCACACCTACCCCTCCATCCTGCCACCCTGCCACCCTGCCTCATCCTCCCTCCTCCCTCCTCCCTCCCCATCCCGCACGCGGATCTGCAGCGGATAAAATGCCTGAATGTCGTAGCACCGGGTAAAGTCACAACGAAAAAGCAGCCAACGTTAGCCCTCCACCCATATACGAACCTCCACTCAATCCAGAACCTCTAGATTCACACAACAAACTACCAACTGCTCCATTCTTTTTTTCCCTTCCCTCGCCCTCTGCTTCCTTTTCCCATATTAGCCCCCGGGTGTATTCAGCCCCGTGTGATAAGGTGGTGATGACCGTGTTCTGGATCCTCACGATTGCCTTCATGTGATGTGATGGTTGTTGCACGTGGCGGTCTGTATCGCATGCAGGTAATGTGATGTCGAACTCAACCTTCTCCCTCTACACCGTATCTATATACGCATCCGACGCCGGCTTGAGGATATTAGTAATTATCCTTTCTTGAACAAACATTGGAAAGCAAAACCTCCGTCCACGATTTCTAGAGCCTGTCTCAAACGTTACTGGATCCGTGGTAGAGATGATGGCCACTGGACAAGTGGTCCAAGGCTGAATTTACCTATCGCGTGTGCCAAGATGGTTAGTCTCCAATCTATGCCGATAAGCTACTCATGGGCACGGCGTGGGGTGATATCCTGCATCCTACCTATGGGACAGGCACGGCTTTCCTTTCGTTTCACATTGACTGAGGCATTATGAGCAAGATGACTGCTTGTCATGTGCCCGGTCACTTGGATTTCCCAAAGGAGGACTTGCTGCTGTAGTAAGCAACCCGCTGACTAATTGAATAGGAGTGATGGTTGAGCATCATCAACATGTCGACGTCTTTGCATTGGATCAATGTCTCGGATACGCTATTGAAGTGTGAACAATCAAGGATATATTATCCAATCCATCCCACAAACCTAAACTCAGCCCTACAATCACACAATCTTGCTAATGAGCTTTCCCTGATTTCCCCCAGAGAAAAGCTTCGTCCACGTCTTGGGCACATCCTCAAACTTGGTCTCAACAATCGTCTCCGCATCCTCTCCGATCTTAATCTTCCCCTCCTTAACCCACTTGATCAAGTCTTGCATCATGCCATCTGTCTTACCCGCCGTAAATGCATCCGTAACAATAATGCCCTGGATGTTGATCCTGTTCGAGATAATCTCAAACCAATTCCTGATCCCAAGGGGTTCACCGAACCGATTGTAGTCGGAGATAGAACCACAGGCTACCACACGACCGTGCCGTTTTATCCGCGTGAGCATAAGATCCAGGATCTCACCACCGACGTTGTCAAAGTAGACTTCAACGAACCCGTCTGTTGCTTTACGGAGATCATCTTTGAAGGTAGGGCTTTTGTAGTTGACGCAAACGTCAGCTCCAAGGCTTTCAACCCATTTACACTTCTCCTCCCCACCTGCAATTCCGATGACTTTCTTGCAACCGATGACATGCTTGGCTAGTTGGACGACAACGTTTCCCGTGGCACCTGCTGCACCGGATACCACGACTGTATCTTCAGCTTTGGCGCCCCCGACATCTATGAGCCCGTAGTAGGCTGTAAGACCACCAAAGCCTACAGCGCCGAGAAAGTTCGTTGGACGAATGCCTGCTGATTCGTCAGGGAAGACTGGTCGACAATCTTGGGCATTTAAGACTGCGTATTCCGTCCAATTTGCCTGGGCAACAACGAGTTGACCCTTCTTCAAGGTTTCGACATTACTCTCCACCACTTCGGAGAGAGCGAAGGCTTTCATGATCGCATTGGCTTGCACAGGCTCCCAGTACAATCGCGCGGGGTCAGCATCCTTTGCAATCCACGTTCGTTGGGCTGGATCATTAGAAAAGTAGATATTCTTGACTAGAACCTGGCTCGGGCCTGGCTGGGGAAGATTGATCGTTTGGAGAGTGAAAGTTGAATCAGGACCAGAAAGGACAATGTCCCCGGTAGGTGGGTTGGTCAAGAGCCATTGGTTTGTTTGTTGGCCCGACATGGTGAATGATGAAGCTTTAGAAGGTTGGGAGGATAAATTGGATGAAAGTGATGATAAGAGAGTTCTGAAATCTTGCAGCTTTATATAGAAAACCAATGTCAGGGATAGATACGTGTCCCTCAGTTTGTTGCACCTGGATTTCAAAGCAGATATCGGATAAGCTGGTAACAGGACAAGGTACCCGAAGCCTCCTCAGCTAAGATGAAGAATTGGGTTGTTGCAAACAGTGCAGAGAGGGAATGTTAAAGCTACAAGTGCCCGTCCGAGGTATTGAAATAGATAGCGTCTATTTTAAAGGCCATATTTAATTAGTGGCTCGCGCCGGAGACTCTAACGTCGAAAATAAATCTAGAAACAGGAATTCTTCGATGTCGGAGGGCTAACTGCACTATGGTGCAGGGGAGACCCTTCGTGACTAATTTCACCGAGACTTGGATGACAAAATAGAAACCAACCTCCGAGGCTCGGGGTTGATATTCCTAATTCGTCGACGTTGTGTGAATGGATGCCGATGTGCCGTAGGAACATGCTCTGAACTGGAGGAGAGCTTACAGTATTGATTTTAATACATTGATGCAATTTGCTGAAAACCGAGTATATTAGTCTAGAATATCCGTATCAAGGGCAACTCTTTCGCCCATGGCGGCATGGAAACATGGAAGTATGCATACTATCCAAATTAGGAAACACTCAGTCAAGTATTATAGCCAAGAGTAATCGTTACGGCGTGGATTCTGGGAACAGTGGTTGATATAATCCCGGTACAAAAGCACCAACGTAAGCTTTCACACACCATTGTGATTCCCTGACATGACCCCGTGAATCAAAATACGCCTTGGCGAATCGTAATGGCATCATGGTTCCAAAACGTCCGGTATAACCAGCGGATGGCCGACAGTTAGATGGAATGGACCGGCAGATGCATTCCGCAATTTCGAATAGCTCTCCCTCCCACTTTGATAATTCTTGGGGAGTGAGATCATTCAGTTTGTTATGTAGATCCAGAGTATTCTTGTGTAAGATCAGTCTGCTGAGAAAATATAAATTGTACGAGTTCGCATATCCGTTGGCGAAGAACGCGAATACTGTCTTAAACCGGCGATCATCGCAAAGTGAGGCGAATGGCTCAATAGTTTCTATATCGACTTCATCATATCGAGGGCCATGTTGTTCAAAATCTGCAAGCCATGCAAGAAGTCTTTGCTCCAACGAGTTCGATATGGATATCAGTTCTTTAAACTGTTCTCTGGGGGCGTTAGAAGTAACTAGTCTGTCGGTGTTCTCTAGAATGCGCGGGATTTCCGTAAGTCGATCCATGAGGGCTACCCATTGATCGGTTTTCGCAAGTTCCAATGTTAGTTGTAACCATTCGGGGCTATCCAAGAAGGTAGCTTTATGAATACCAAAGCCAAGCATCAACTATGTGTATGATTAGTAGCTATCAGTTTTATTTCGCGTAGATGACATACTGCATTATAGCGAATGGCAAGTAGAATGAGCAGGCTCGCCCGTGACCGTATGCTGTGAGGCCCACGAAGTTTGAGTAAATGCAACATCCCTTGCGTGTGGTGGAAGTATCCAATTCCGGCTTTTATACCGACGTATACCTATTTTAATCCGGTTAGAACGGAATCCCTAACTTAGTAGAATAGGTGCTGGTTCTAACTTCGTAAATACTTAGCAAATATGTAGCTAATAGAGTCTCATCTTCACGCGGGGCTTCTGGACGAGATAAAGCTCGCATAAGTTGACTCAACGCAGTGCCATATAAAGATCGACTCCTGTTGACTAAAGCTTCGGTTTTAGTGGAAGCTGCAAGGGCAGCCGACGATACAGCGTCGATCGCTGCGAGCAAGACCTGCCGGGAATTGGTTACATTCGCGAGTGAATATATGAGTTCAGTTGGTGGTGTGATGTGCTTGTTTGTGTCTGTAGCACAGAAGAGCGATAGAAAGTTGTCAACATGCGCAATTCGATTGATTGACGCCGGATTGACTTGCGCTGGTACGGTTAACTCAACAGTCCTCGGCCGAGCATCCCGCACTGCTAGGGATGGTGTCGATTCCGAAGAGTTGTTCTCTTGCGAGTCATCAATATATCGATATCGATATTGATTCTCATTCTCAACAATAACATATGGGCGATCTGTATCGGCTGAAAAGGTGTGTAGGATGAATGCCTGGGCCGGTCGATAACCCTGACATTTCTGACCTCGACGAAGGCAGGTATTGCATTCTGGTTTGGCCTCGTCGCACCTTACTTTGCGGGTCCTACAGTTGAAGCAACCGGTCGATCGTTTCGGCATGAGGCTCCGGCGGAATCCAAGGCTAGGGGTCGTCCCGTAGAGGTTTAGTTGTTGGAAGATAGTGTCGAAGGCGCAATGACCGGAGGATAATAAAGGATGACAAGCGATAGAGATGCGGAGAGGAACACCTACTGCGGGATAGGGCTCAAGAGTTGAGTTGCTAACGATGTAGAGAGGATGAAAAAGGCGCCGAGCTTTTGCGGGACGACTTCCAAAATAGAAAGTCACGTTCGTATTTTGCTGAAGAGCCGAGAAACGACAGTAGGGAATCCATGTTGAATCATGTACTTTTCGTCACCGCAAAAGATTAACGGTAATATAAAGGTATTGGAATAGGTCCTATAGAAAGAAAGTCTGGCATATTATGGTCGGCCTAACGTCAACTCTGAAGAGTAGGGCTGCTGTCTGGAATAAGGAGATGAATTCGTTGGTCTAATTTCCGAGGTAGTGTGGGTTGCTTAGACTAGGCATGAAACGAGAAAGAAAGAAGAGATGGAATCTTACTGTTTTGTCAAATGGTTGCGCACATGTATGAACTTTATATCTACATGGTGCGTTCAGCAGCTCCGTAAACTTACCATGGTACCGGTGCACATCGATCGGCTGTGCCTTCCTCGGCCAGGATGAAGGCATCGTAGGAAAGAAGACCCGATTTCTGGACAACAGAAGCATCTCGAATCAAACTATATAGTTTGAGGCCGGCATGGCATTTTATATCTTTGGTTGGATTTTCACCTCGGCGAGCTGACATGTACTCTCTTTTTAGGTATCGAATGCGAAGTGCGGCGTTGCATTTCGTACACAGAAACCCCACAAGCCAATTGAGGAGTTAATGCGAACCAATCAGAGTTGACATATGTAGACCGTCTCATTCACCCTCATTTCAACCTTATGCATATTTGTGATAAGGATTGCTCTGTGCGATATTCCTATCTCAATTCAAATTTACATTTTGATCCACATTATGAAGGATATACTATATAACTCACTCGATAACACTATCCGTTGACGCTTGACTTGTGCCAAAACAGCATACCTATCCATAGACGATCAACACAATATTCCGTCTACAGCAACCCTCAAATGTATTACAGAGGTGCCTTTTAAAAGTATCCGGGCACCTTATAATACCTCTTAATTACGAGGGTTAAGGCTCTTAAGTAAGCAGCTTTAGGCGCCTTTTACCTTCTTGTACTAAAAGCCTAAGTTAGCTAAGTAAATAACTTTAAGCGCCGCCTACCTCTTTATACGAAGGATCTTACTTATTAGCTTAAAGGTATCATAGAAGGGGCCTGAATACTTTTGAAAGGC
>AJFL01001106.1:0-32352 GCA_000467735.1 Rhytidhysteron rufulum CBS 306.38
TGAAAAAGAAAAAAAAAAAAAAAAAATCAAAAAATTTTACCCCCACCCCAAGGCAATAATAATAATAATGGCGGGGTAAAAATTTCCGCTTTCTCGGTGCTATTAAACAAATAGCTGTGCTTTCTCTTCAGCTGTTGTTGCATTGATTTGATGTTGCGAATCTTCTCGCCTTCTGATTCGTTCAATGTCCGCTCTTCCCAGTAGGTCGGAACAGGGTGGTCGGCGACCACTTTTTTATTTTCCGCGTCTTCTTTTCCCCCTTCCTTTCTCTTCAGAAGAAGTCTATTACCTCGGGGTTGGGAAGAAGGTTAATTTGATCGGGGTTTGCCCCCGACAATGTCATGTCTCCTCTGTTAGGATTCCCGGATCCAGAATGCCATGTCCGCTGTCTGCGTGCGGTAGGTTCCGGGACCTACTATTGCTTCTTCTCCTTTTTCAACAATTGCGGTGTGATGGTCTTCTCACTCTCGTTCAATCGTGAACTTCTTAGGGATGGTCTCGGAGACGATGGCTCCCCTGCTCTGCTTACACTCCTACTCCCCGTACTCCGGTCTTGGACGACGAGCAGGGAGCTTGCATCCTCATTCCCGCCTGCTCCTGCTCCTCCTGGAGGTTTCCTAGCGTGTGCAGGATCCCCATCCTGTTGCTGTTCGCCTGCCAGGCGCTGGATGTTCTCCTGGGTCAAGGCATGGCTGGGGCCACCAGTTCTGTTGGTGAGGCTGGAGTCCTGGTGATGGTCGCTATGGCGGTGGATGCGCGCCTCGCCGATGAGCGACAGCAGCTTGTCGTCGCGCAGGGTAGATGCCATCTCTTCGGCCTGCAGCTGTCGCAGCACGCGGTCGCCCGCGCTTTCGGAGGATTTGGCCAGGGCGGCGCTGTTTACAAACTGCAGGCGGTCGAGTTGCGCGTGAACGGACAACGACGACGAGGGCGCGGCAGGGACCGGGGGGTCGGCAGAACGCGCCGCTGTTTCAGGCGTCGAGCTAGCAGGCTGAGCCCCACCGCGCCCGTGCCCGTGCCCATGCCCCCCGGGGTGTTGCTCTTGCTGGTGCTGCTGCTGCTGGTGCTGCTGGTGCTGGAGCTGGAGCTGGTGCGGGTGATGGTGCGTGCTGCGCGTCGTGGTGGTGGTGGAGCTGCTGGTGCTGGTGCTGGTCGCGGTTGCTGTTGCTGTTGTTGTGGTTGCGCCCGTGCTCACTGGTGGGAGTGCTGGTAGTGCTGGTACTGCTGGTGGTGGCGCCCGTCGATCGTCCCCTCTTTGGGCGTCGCGCTGCTGCTTGCGCTTGCCCTCGATGGACCACTTCACCAGCATGCGCTCCAGCAGCTTCCCCTTTACCGGCTTCGCCAGGTAGTCGTCCATGCCTGCCTTCTGGCATTTCTCCTTGTCGCCCTGGATGGCCGACGCCGTCATGGCCACGATCGGGATGCTGCGCATGTCGGGCGGCCCCTCGGTCCTGATGGCGTGCGTTGCGCTGTACCCGTCGCGGATGGGCATCTGAACGTCCATGAGGATGATGTCGGGCCGCGGATGCGACTCCGATGGCTCCTCGTGCAGGTAGTCTATTGCTTCCTGACCGTTCCAAACGGCATTCACCGAAAAGTGCAGCTTTCGAATCGTCTTCAGCGCTATCTGCTGGTTGATTTGACTGCGCCCAACGTTAGCTAGCCTGCCATTCCCCATGCCGCCGCCTCACTTACTTGTCTTCCACCACCAACACATGCGTCTTCGCCCTCTCCGCCTCGCTCAGAGACAGGTAGTTCTCAGGGATGCTGGCATTGATCAGTGATGCCGGCAGTGCTTGTGCCCCGGAGTCACCCCGCCCATGTGGCTTCTTGAAGCTTAATGCAAGCCTCGGTGTTAGTGGTGGTGTAGTGTGATCTTCAGAGCTGCCGCAAGATACAGATACATCAGATTGGAGTCGATCGGGTATCGATGCAAGATCTACCAATGGTGACCCATCCTCTTGGTATGGAGCCCTGCTGAATGGTATGCTAAACGTAGCTGTTGTGCCCTGGCCAAGTTTGGATTCCAGCCCAATCTCTCCACGCATGAGTTCCACAAGCTGTCATCATATATCAGCAAATGCCCAACTTGAGTAAATATGCTGCAATAGGTAGGTATACTTACGTTTTTGCTGATTGTCAAACCCAAACCTGTACCTCCAAATCGACGGGCTGTAGAGGAGTCGGCCTGACTGAACGGTTGGAAGAGTCTTTTCCGTACTTCTTCTTCAATCCCAATACCAGTATCCTCGACGACAAACCGCACGGTCACGGTATCGGGGGTTTGGGAGATGATGGTCACATCCAGTCGTACACATCCCTCGGTGGTGAATTTGATACTGTTAGTGAGAAGGTTCGTTAAGATTTGTCGTAGCCGTCCAGGATCTCCCATAACCCTCAAGTCTCTTTCAATATCTTTTTGAACGGAGCTCTCGTACGCGATATTCTTTCTCTGTGCAGCAAAAGACATCATCTTGTTTACGTCCCGGAGGACAACCGATAGGCTGAACTGAACCTCTTCCACGTCGAGCCTGCCCGACTCGACTTTAGAGAAGTCTAGAATATCGTTAATGACAGTCAAGAGTCCATTGGCAGATCGTTGGATGTTTTCCGCACAATCCCTTTGTTCGTCGTCCAGTTCCATATCCAGTAGCAACTCGCTCATTCCAATAACACCAGCAATCGGAGTACGAATCTCATGAGACATGTTTGCTAGAAATTGGCTCTTCATCCGGCTTGCTTCCTTGGCCGCAACCGCATTTGCTACAAGCCTGGCATTTTCCTTCTCTTGGTTCCTCAGTTGTACTTCACGTTCCCGAAGTTCTGCAGAACAACATTAGCATTGAAAACGGAACAAGGTCTAGATTGCTTAATACCTGTAACATCCATACTCACACCAATGACCCCATCTACGAAGGTATCTGTGTCCATGCCACCAACTCTTGAGACACTCAGGAGCGGTACGAGACGGGTGCGATAATACCGCCCAGTACTCTCGACATATCTCTCGACGATTTCGTCATCTGCCTTTCCATCAAGAATGGCATTGACGGGCTTTTGCCACTCGGGTCCTCCTGAGTTAACCCTTTTACCAAACACCTCCATCATGTTCTTCCCGATTGCGCTCCTCTTGTCGTTATCGTAAGGTTCATTGAGCTTTAGGTTGCCCTCGAGGAATATTATGTTCCGATCACGATTGACTGCCCAAAGAGTTACTCGTGCATGCTCGATCACTCGTCGTAGCTGTGATCGTGTCTGTCGCGCTTCGGTACGTGCTTCCACCAAATCATGGATATCTGTGCAAGTACCAAACCATTTCACAATCTTTCCGTCATGATCGAAAAACGGCAAAGCCCTTCCAAGCATCCACCTCCATTCTCCGTCGTGTCTGCGGCATCGATACTCTGTGTCATATATGTCACCAGTAGCAAGGGAATGTCGCCATTTCGGGACTGTAGCTTTCATATCCTCTGGATGAAACGGCAATTGCCACCCTTCACCTAATGATTCTTCCTTTGTGAGACCCGTGTAGTCGTACCAGCGCTGCGAAAACCAATCATGATAGCCACTAGGGGTCGTAGTCCATATCAGGACTGGCATGAAGTTTGCAATATATTCAAACCTAGGAAAGGATATGTCAGCAGATTTGACTTTAGTAGATGTGTAATTGAATCAGAACACCGATAATGATAGAGCAAAAGATAACGTACTGTCGTTCATTTTCCGCGATCTGGGCTGCAATCTGATTGGTATATTCCGTTACATCCTTGAACAAGACAATTCCACCTAGAAATTCTCCTGTACCCTCATGGTAGATCGGCTCGCCCTGGACATCAAAAACCATACGGGCCATGGATTGAGGATTCCGCATGCCGATTTTTCGCCCGGAGACGGGTTGTTGGGTTCGGCATAGCTCAACGATTGGGAATTCATCCAGATCCAGCTCGCGCTTGAAATCTTCGGAATAAAGTGTATACTGACTGAGGAATTCTCTTTGATTGCCTGTTTTCCGTTCTCCATCTTTTGGCATTAGCCGGAGCAGTGCCTTATTGGGGATACCAAAACCTTCATCTTTCCACATGGCTAAGGGAATCAGTAATAGATTGTGACGGACTAGGATATAAATACTCACCATACGCCGGCAGATTTATCGAATTCAGTATGGCGTCCTTCAGTTGTGTAGCTTTTTGAAAGATAGAAGCTGCAGATGATATACTACTCCGAATTGGTGGTCCACGGGGAGGATATTGTGGAGATTGTAAAAGTGGAGTAACACTGACAGGACTTAAAGTAGAACCTGCTGAACGATGTCCTGATGAAGAAGAGCTAGAACCGGAACTTCGAGGCTTATTAAGACCCGTCTGTGACCGTGCTACCACCCGGCTTGATGGCCGCATGGGGGGAGATTCGGAAGCACTGGCACTCGTAAATGTTAGAGTAAAGTATTGTGTTTCTTCAATATGCCACACGGATATGATCATATTTGCTTGTATCGCACTATTACTAAGGCATGCCTTTCCAGGAGCAGCCTTGGTATGCTGAGAAATGACAACATCAGCAGCAACGTCATGAACTGTAGTACGAGCTAAATTCGAGCTACTGAGACGAGGTAGAGATATGCGGCGTTTCGAGGGATCTTCAACTTGGTCTTGACCTTGAATATTTGGGGTAGCAGTAGGTGTAGCTTCGTCAGACTCAGCTAATCCTCCCTCTGCACCATTTTCTGTTTTCGCGAAGTCTTCTACAATAGAATCAAGGAAATCCTATACGTATTTATGTCAGTTACATCTGCTCAAAAAGGTAAGTTTATTTAAAACCAAACGAGCTTCATGTGAATCATCTCCACATAGCTCAGACGTATTCATATGGCCAAGGTTTCGTCAGACTGCGCAACACTGTGCCATACGCCTATGTTCAGAAACCACACGGAAGGAGAAATCTTGAATAGTGCCGAATTGACCTGATCCCCCTGCCATATCGTCCATCAAGGCTACTATCACAAGGTCCCATGAATGGAACCCGTTCCTTTCGAGTGAAAAGTTGAATATAGGGCAGATGAACAGGGGCCAACTAGCATCCCAGCTCTTACAACACACACTAAATTCACATGACCCAAAATTAAACCAAGATTTAGACTTACCTCCCAAGAAATCATAATCGGCGAACCATTCTGTAAGACATCAATGCCTAGCTGAGCCACGCTCTGGCCCCGAAGGACATCAGTGACAGACAACAGCCTTTCATTGTCATCTGCGACGGTTGTGAAATCCACGCCAAGCAACCTTCCCATTGCCTCATTTGCCAACACAACCGTTTTAAGAGACGATAGAACCAAAAGCGGAACCGGAAGATATTGAAGCGCGGTCAAAGCAGCAACGGTCGTCGTAGGTGTCGAAGCCAAATGTAACGAAAGCGAATCGGTGCTGTGAACGGAACCTGGGGATACTGCAGACTTGGTGGGCAAGCTGAAGTAACTATCTGCTGCGGCGGCCTTCTCAGGCGCAGCGAGCGCAATGGACGTAGGTGACCCATTGAAGCGAGCTCCTGGTGAGGCGAGGTCACCACCGTCGGGCAGGTTCGAGGTTGATTCTGACTTTGGCATGGTCCACGGCTAGGGCTATTAAATCACGTCTCCTTTCCCTCCGAACTCCCCGTCCTCCTTCGACTGAGCCACCAATCAAGTACAAAGCCCGCGCAAGAGCATGCACCGCATAGATTCTCGAACGGCCAAGCTTCCGGTTTAATTGTCCAGGGTGGAGAGGAGGGGTACGAGGGTGTCGTGAGTGGTGGAAGAAGGAAATTGGCTCTAGATATTTCTCGAAGGTGTGGAGGTGGTGGTGGTGCCAGGTGGGAGTTCTAGACTGATGCGCAGATGGACTGGTCTAGAGCCATGTACGCGGACCCTGTCGGGGTGGGCACGGATGGACTATGCGGGAGGTGAGACGGTTCACGGCGGACAAGGGATTGGGCGCAGATTGGAGGAACTGAGACGGGGGAGAGGTAGTGGTGTCTTAGCAGGAGCAGGAGCAGGAGCAGAGGAGCAGCGGTGGATGAAGGTGAAGAGAGAACAAAAGTGTAAAGGAAGCAAAGCGATTCATGTCGGACTCTTGGGCGAAAACGGGGATCCAGAACATAGGGTCTGGATGATCGCGGGCGAATGACGTATCATTGGGCTTCTGATGAATGGAATAGGACCGAGCGGCGCAGGCTGAACCGACAAAACCACCTGAGGATGAGCTGCATGGCAGCCTTGGGCATTGGCTGTTGGCTGCTGGCTGCTGTGGGATGTGCTCTGCCCACAGAAATGCGCTGAAGAGAGTTAAAAGAGACAGGCGGGAGGGCGGGCAGGAGCTGCGCGAGAGATGAAATGAGGGGATCTGTGGAATGTCGTTGCTCAGACCCTGGCGATCCTCATGACACTCGCTCAGATCAAGAAATCGCACCGAGATCGATGCTCAGGCACCCGTCCAGGGTTCTCTATTACACTGCAGTTACACTTGCAGTAGCAGCTCCCAAAATATTCTACTTACTTGCTTTCCGTCTCCTCTACAAGCTGAAGCAAAACAAGCCAGGTCGAGTCAATTGGAACAAAGCAAGTCAAAGTAGGACAGACAAAGCCGTTGGAGACACACACACACCTACCCACACCCACACGACTAGGTGGTTTCAATAATAGCTGAGCTGTCTCGTTGAACAAACAAACAAAAAACTGGGCACCAACCAGATTAAGAAGAAAGATGTGGAGTTGCCCAGCATGCCGACCATGCCAAATCGAAATCGACAGCATCAAGCCACCTAACCGCATTTCCAAACCTCTGCAGCCATGGCATCCCGATGAGCGATAGTAGCGAGTCAAGTTCAGAAACAATTCATGCAGTTAAGCCGAAACAAGTAATCGTAACGGATTCATCAACGGCTCGGAATAAAAGTCCAGCTGTCCTAGGCACAGAAATAGAAGGGCCCCATACATCGCAATTTCTAGCCTACATACCTAGCTCTCGCATAAAATAGAAAATGGCCTCTGATTATATCATACCTAGCTGCACGTTAGTTACTCTGTTCTACGCCTTAGAAAGAATATACCTCTCTTAAACTAGAGTATTAGCCTCCACTCTATATATATTAAAGCGAATATAAAGACTTTTGCTAAGGCTTGACAGCCCTCTAAAGCTAGGAGCTGCTGAGGTAGGCGGGAGCCCTGGAGACCACTTCTAATTTTACGCGAGAGCCTCGGTCCCACCTCCCATGTAACACCCTCAAAAGCTTGGTGTTGATGACAACTACTGTGTCCACCCGATTCCCCTCGCCCCACGTGACCGCCAAGCATCACCACCAAACGAACCTCCAATCTGTCCAGTAAACCCAGCATACCCCCAATCCAATCCACCAACCCCTCCGCGCCTCTTCCACAAAATCCCTTCCACAACACCTCCCCGCAAAATGGTCTTCTTCGGCCTCGGAGGCCTCTTCTATGGTGTGTATCCCTCTGAAAATTAGGCTCCTATACAACCCCCGCGGCCTCCAGTATATTTAGAGCGGGAAGGGGAGAAGAAGCCATGGAAAGTTTAACCAAAGCTAATATATCCAACATAGTCTCCATACTCCTCGTCAATGCAATCGCCATCCTCTCCGAAGACCGCTTCCTCGCTCGCATCGGATGGACCACAAACGCAGACCCGGGTTTCGGTGGTGCGCAGGATAACACATCAGTCAAGGCGAAGCTGGTGAACTTGGTTGCAAGTGTTAGGACCTTGATGAGGAGTGCGTATTCACTCACATTCCCCCTCAAACCTCTGTTCTATTTTTATAAAGCGGGGATATATTGGAGAGGATTTTAAAATTAGGATCCATGGCTAATTGGAATATCGCAGTACCGCTGATCATAATCAATACGCTTATAATAGTTTATGAGTTGATTCTTGGTTGAGAAGGTTGAGATAGGACGGACGATTATATTATGAAGTGTGGTGTATTTGAGTCTATCGGTTTTTCAGGGTTTATGAAAAGAGAGGAAGGGAATCGAAGCGCCACGGAGACCACTCTCACCGTTCACATGGTATGGGGGAGTGTGAAATTAGGAATGATGTCGTTAACCAGGAGTTCGATTGCGTCAAGGGAAGGCAGGCATTGCTTTCAGAGCGGACAATGCATGCTATGAATAGAACAACAGGTGGATGCTTCGTAATAGGTCACCCCAGTAGACGACACTCTGGCTTTCTTCTGGCACAGGCATCATGTCAGGAAATTCGATACCGCAACTGTAAAGACGGTTTACCAAATAAAAATACAATAATCATCATTCACATGTCGAGGGAGTAATCACTATGCAGTTGATGTCACATCTGTACATATGTCTAACGGAAACCGCTATTCCTTGCAAATGCAAGTACTGCGTTCATGTATTCCCCATAAAAATACGAGCCCTTTGCTTCACTTGCCAACCAAATGCATCATCTACGATGTAAACCCTGCAACTGCAGCAGAAATGTTGACATGAAACTTTCAAAGCATCCCCAAAATTTATTGCCAAATGACATGAAAAATGCCTCCTTCAGATAAGTAGAACCAAAAAAGAAAAAAAAAAAAAAGTATAGACAAAATAGTTTCCATACACCATATATAAAAACAAAGAATTTTGGGGTACTCGCGTGAAGAGAGATGATACGCGATAAATGTTCAAGTGGGTATGAATGACTACTAATGCAGCATGCTGGACTTCTTTCTTCCCAAACTAAATCGATTCTTTATCTTCTCTTTTTCTGGCTTCTCGGATCGGTCGGGTGTCGAGATAGGAGTTGTTCCACCTGGTGGGGCCTCGGTGACTGGTGTAGATGGATCCTGCGTCGTTTCTCCTTCTTTCGTCTCCGTGTCTGGCTTATCCTTGTTGGACGGCCATAATTTAGGCTTATGCCGTATGCTCATGCTACTGTGTCGGAAGCGGTTCAACGTACTGGACTTGCGTCCATGAGTCTCTTTGCCTGAGTCGTAGCCCGTCTTCTTATCTTCTTCGGCCTTTGTGACCTTGCTCGCAGCAAGCGCCTTTTGTAGGTCATCCTCTTGCTTTCGGAAGTTTTCTCTTCGCATGGTGTCGGCTTCCTTCCGTCTTGCTTCAGCCTGCTTCAGATGTTCCTTTTGCTCGGCCTTTTCTCTGGCCTTCTGCTCTTTTTCCGCAGCTTTCTTCCCTCTGTCTTCCTTGATTGTGTCTTTCCTGGAGACCAAGTTGAATTTACTCTTTTTAGGACTGAGTATGGGACTCGGCGCGGTAGTAGCATGTTGCAGGTCATTCAGTTCCTGAGGTGGAATTGGAGGCACAGTGGAAGCGTGATCCAAATTAACCCAGGATTCCGGATCAATTTCCCCATTCGCCGAATAAGGATGGCCATTTGCGACTCCATTGGGTTTTGTGGGAACAGCAATGCCGTCCTTCTCACCATCAGATGCCGTGCTCGCTGCTGCAAGCCCTTCCTCCTCTTGCTCCTTTTGCATTGCCTCTAATGTCGTTTCCTGGTAGAAGAGGACATATGCACATGCCAGAACATTTTCACCACCGAAAAAGTTCTTTACGTAGTTCCTATCCACAGGTTCGACCATTTCATCGTCGAACAGTAGCCAACCACGATCTTGGGTCTTAATAATGCACACATAATGACCGTGGTAAGGGCCACCTCCTATGTGCACAACCACAGCATATAGCTCATAAAGCCTATCAGGGTCATCTGCATCGTCTGTCGTGTTGAATAGTCGGAGATAGAAAGGATATACAACGCGGTGGAAGAGCTTTTGTAGTCGCTGGAGGTCCTCGGTGTATTTGAATCTCTTCAAATGCAATGCCAATATTCGCGGTAATCTTTTGATCTTCATCCTCTTTTCAGCTTCCTGTAGGCCTCCGCAATTGTCGCAATGAAATTTGTTTCTTTCGCATAGCATTTCCTCTTCCGAAAACTTTCGTAGACACGACGTTACCGAAGAATGTTGTTCAAGATCCACCGATAAATCCAGAAAAGCTTCGTCTCGTTGGGACGTATTTTCACACGTCAGACATCGAGTTTCTGATGTCAAGGTACCCTCAAACAATTCATGTACCCATCCAATGTTATTCGACGGCGTAGGAGTGGTAACCCCATTGGACGAAGGTACTACATCTGAATCTGCTTCACCATCAAGTTCTTCCACTTTCGCCGGCATTTGCTTGAATTGCTCAACGTTCTCCACAACCTCGTTAAGCAGCAGGTTGAGAAACTCATGAGCATCCTGATGCATCGGTGTCCGGAACATCTCGTTTTCTCTCCGCAGTATTTCTAGGAATTTAGTGGGGCTTACGACGCCTGTCCGAGACCTGTGGGCGATGACGGCTTCGAAAATGTCCTTCAGCGAGGTGAATAACGATTCCGTCATTCCATAACTTTGAGAATTCTCATAATCCATATGTAGTATAGGCCCAGCAGCCATCGCCTGCTTCTTCTTGTATTCTGGTGAATCCTTATTCTCTTCGGGTTTCATTACAGGCGGAGGTGCATTAGCCGGGGTTATGCTTGGTTTGCGCGGTGAACTCGTGGTCGGACTGGAGATGGAGTTTCTTCCTTTCGCAGGAGATAAGGGTGTTCCATTGGCGTTGGAAGAGAGGTCAGTAACAAGTCGAGGTAAAGGTGCCAGTACTCGTTCGAGTACTTCTGGAGATGATCGTGCGGGAAAGTTTATGACCTGTTCCCGGAAGGGAACTGAGTAGTAGAGACATTGTATTATCGAATTGCAATAGCTACAGGCAGCCGTGTTAGTCTATCAGGATGGTGAGGTATTTTCGAGGGAGGGCTATACCAAGTACTTCCAAACTAAGGCAGTAAATAGTCAGCAAACAAGGTCAAGTTACGGGGAATAGAGGAGGCACACGTTTTCGAATCCGAAGAATTTATCACTTCCATCTGCTCGAATTGGGCCGGCATCGGTGAGCAATTTCTCTAGCGGCGTAGGCACTGGGGCATGAGGGTCCTTCTTCACCGGCGCATTGGCAGACGTCGGGGTTGCCGGGCCCTGGATCGACAGCAGTTAGTGTTTGCGGAGTGTTTGCGGAGAGATTGGAGGTGTTTACGGTGTTTGACTTGAACCTGCTGAGAAAGGACGACATGCTGGTCGGAGCGTAGTAGTAGAGAGCGAAGCTGGCTGTAAACAGGCAGGTAGTAGGGTTGGTAATGGCAGGCTATGACAACAGACGCGCGCCAGTGAGTGCCGGAGAAATGCGCAGAGGGTGCGGTGAGAGGGCTCTGGAGGATGAGATCATGGGGGCATGAGGGCGGAAGGGTTGTCGAAGGCGGGCGAAGAAGACGTTGAAGCGCGGAGACGAGGCGGTGGTGAGCACGGTTTAGGGTTGGTGGTGGTAGAGGGCCATGAGAGATGCTGGGACCGAGTAAGCGACGGCGAGGGTTTGCCGACGCAAGCAACCCTGAGGCGTGGGAACGGTGGACGGAGCAGGACGGCCCAGGATACAGGATACAGGAAAAGAGTGGGTGTGCTGGACGCCAGATGCCAGATGTCGACAGCCAGGCGGATGCAGATGGGAGCACAACCAGGCTGCTGGTTCTCTCGCTGCTGTCTGGCACGGGGCCTGCGATACGGCATGCCCATGCACACACACACGTTCACACGCTCACACTCGCTCATAGCAGCCTCGAGCAAGCCTGTACGATGGGGGGCACCACGTGAGGGTGATGGGGGCAGGACAGGGCATGGCAGGCATGGCAGGGCCGCGGGTTGGAGGCCCGCCCAGCGACTCGGTGCGCTAGCGATATTTATCATCCGAGGCCAATACAAGAATCGGCTGGCGACTGCTGGCTACCACTGGCCTACGGAGTTACTACTGGCTGCAACTCCACCGCCAGCACCAGTTCGCCATGCGCGCAACACCTTGTCATAGCCGCGTGCCGGTGGGGCAATTCCGATTCCTGTGTCTTCCCCACACCTGCTGGGAAGGGAGCGACCGACCGAGCTGTTCTCCAGCTGCTCCGACTTTCGTCCACTTCTCCACTCCCCATTATTCCGCGCCGCCGCAGGGGTGGTGGAGCAAAGCCATGCATCATCGCGGCCAAAAGAAGCAGCAGGCGGGAGTGACTGGCCACCACCATCACCACCACCACCACCAACACCAACACCAACAACATAGCAATATAGATGGGATGACAGGGCTGCTAGGGCTGCTACAGTCTGCTCCTCATGCATCATCGCTGACGGCTGTGCAACCAACGGCTGCTAAAATCTAACACAGTCATCACGTCATGGGATCCCGCCCCACCGTGAGACGTTCCAGAAGATTTCGGTGCGTCAATCTGCCAGGAACAAGAAACGTGTTGATCTTGCACCCAACGGTAACTGCCTGTCGATAAGCTGTCATGTGCTGCTGTCCCCAGAAGTTGTCTCAGGCACCCATCATGGCCTGGCTGCCCCTCTGCGCAAAACCCACAGGCTACAGTACGCTACAGTACACGGCAATACCATGCATCGGTAATACACTTCATTCCTCCCTTACGATGAAATGATAAAATGTGAAGATAATAATGCATGCCTGCCGACGAACCGAAAAGAAAAACGAAAAAAGAGAAAAGAAAGGACTCTTTCAAGAAAGGAGTCCTGTCCATGACATAGGCCATGTACATGAATATCATGACATCCTCCAGCGCCGCCCAGATGCTGATGATGGGTATGTATGATAGATAACGTATGCAGATCGCCTTCCCGCCTCTACGACCGCCGTACCCTCCTTCCTCCACCATACTCAATAGCAGTTCGTCCTGCGTCATTGGTGGCATCCGGAGGTGGGTTCCTCTGTATATACTCCTGTCTGATGCGTGCCGCTTCTCTATCCCAAGTCTCTACTCGTTCTTTGAAATCTGCCGAATTGGCCGCCAATTCTTCTCTCGCGCTCTGCGTCTGATCTAGATATGGTTTCTTGACTTCTGCGCTGGCATTCCGCCACATTGCACCCAAAGCCGTCCGTATCTCAGTCTTTGATGCTTTTGCGTTCGGATTACCTGTGGAAGCCTTGCGGGCTTTATCACACTCGGCCTTGCATGGGTGCCAATAGTCCTTAGTATATAACAAGAACGGGTTGACGGTGCCTCTGACAGGTTTGATGGGTCTTTCTCCGATTTCACTAAGGATAGCCCCAATCACACCTGCCTCGTACTCTTCATCACGTGCTATGCGGGCGTGTCGCGATGATTGCTGCGCTGTATCATCTTCGAAGGGTCGTTTAAGTGCAGTGGTTGGCGTTAGCACATGCTCTACTCTTGCCTTCTTTTCTGCGATCAGCGGGACGGGCACTGTTATTGGTCCTATCGTTGACTCGACAACTTCTGCAGCCGCACGCAATCCCGACAGATAAGCGCCGTGTACTGTGGCCGGGTGAGTCCCACAAGTCGCTTCACCAGCAAAATGGAGTGGTCCATGACTTCGAGCCATAACGTCGTAATCACCAGGCTGTGTTAATGGGCCAACATAGGAATAGCTGCCCCGTGCAAACGGATCCCGCTTCCATCGAGTAACAATTGTCTCGGAAGGCAAAGGAACCTCTTTAGGAGCAAACATCTTAGCTAGTCGACCAGTGACATCACGAATGAGGCTGTCGTTTGAGGTTGCCTCAGTATAGTGAGCAGCATCTCCGGCCATGAGTGCCACAAGCATTGGTCGTCCACTCGTCTTGATGCAATTCCAAAATAGGTAGAACCTGCCCCTGCCTGATGTGTAGTCATTCTGTTCCAAGCTAGCCAGCTTTTCTGCCTCGTTTAGCAAGCCGAACATATCTCGGTCCTCTTCCCAAAACGGCTTCTCATAAACCAGAATAATCTGGATAAAAGTCAGTGTCAGGCGTCTTCATCGAAGACAATGAATGATGCAGCAATACCTTGTTTAGCAAGCCGAATCCCATACGGTCAATAACCCCTTGTTTCCAATTCGGAAGTGGTGGCTCGAAATTGATGGATTTGTCCTTGAGTACGCCCAAAGGTGTAGTGATTACGATCTTGTCAGCTTCAAAGACGTCCCCATTCTTACACTCAACTCGAACGGCCTTTTGGTTTTTGTGTTCCTCGGTGGAATATTTAATCGATTTGACGACCGATTCGAATCGAACATCAAGCTTATCAGGGCATTGCCAGAGTCCTCGAGGTACCTGTTGATAGCCTCCGATGATCTCTGAATGTTCGCCTTCGAACTCGTTTCCGATGTCTTGGTCCCATCCTCCAAGGTTTAATTGATTAACATTGACAGCATTAGCGTATTCTAGATTTGCATGATGCCAGTTCAAGAGACGAAGATCCTTTGGGGAGAGGTTAAGAAGTCCTTGGTACTGCTTGATAGCCTCATCCATCGTTTGCCCTAATGTAGGATTATCAGGCGACTTTGCGATTGTGTCTAAATCGATAGATTTATCAGTTGGCACGCCGTCTTTCAATTTCCAACCCATGGACTTGACCGCTTCCGCTGCGGGTATATCCGGATTGAAGCCCCCGGTCAGCATATACGCTCTACCCGCTAATTTTTCTACTCCTGTTGACGGCTTATCATCGTTGGTAGAAGTAACGTTGATGGTATTTGCGGGAAGGGGAACATCTGAATCTTCCAGCTCGGATATGATCACTCCACCATCTCCATTTGGCTCTCTTCCATACAGCATCATATGGCGATCCCCCTCAACTGTGCGGAATGATGGAGGCTTGTTTCGATACATGCTTGCCCGTTCTAGTACATCGTTATACAATTTCTCCACAAGTATATCCTGGTCTCTTTCAACAATACTTCCATCGTGATCGTATAGAATGGTGTTATCTCTCAGGCCGTGATAAGGTATGGCAAGCTGTCCGCGAATGATAGCATTAAGAGGATTTCCATGCTCGAAACCTGTCACAATTTGAGCCCCCATCTCAGCTGTACAACGATGACCCGGTGGAAGTGATGTAGTATTTTGATTTAAGAGCTGATGAGAGTATACTCTTCCACCCAAGCGAGGCCGTCCTTCTAAGACAATAACTTTTGGAGGACGCTCGCCGGCATTCGTAAATTGATCTCCTAATTGAGCAAAGAGCCCCTCTAGTTGTCTCGCACATCCAAGCCCTGACATGCCAGCTCCGATTACGATCACCGTTCGTTGTGCGTTCGCCTTTGTCTTTGGGCGGGAGATGAGGCTGGGATTCGCGGTGTTGAGCACCTCGACACACCCATAGTTAATATATCCGTTTCTCATCAACCAGTAATAACATGTTTTGGCGAGCTTGAAGTATCGATTTTCTCTGGCGCAGCCGGCGGCCTCCTCTAACGAGACACTCACTAAGGGGTTCTTTGTCCAAAGCCTAAGAATGGCGTTTCTGATATTCAAGTAAATTGTGACCTGGGGATGAGTGATATGCATTCTTAATAATCTGTATTCCTCAGGATGAAGAGCAAATGGGTTGAGTCGTGAGCTGTATGCTGCCAGTATCGATTGTCGAGCAAATTCTTCCCATGAGAGTGATATCGGAATCGAAGATCTCGCCCGAAATTCGATCGGCTTATCTTTGACAGGACCTGCGGATGAGGGCCGAGGTGCATTGGAAGATTGTGATAACTCAGGGGTCGAAGACATCTTCGCATCTCGACCCGACACTCCAGGCGATCTTGTTGCGGGACTTTGGCAAGTCAATAATTCGTTTACGGGACCAGCAGAGCTACCATTGAGGTTGGTTTTGGACGAAGAAGACCATGCGGAATGCGAAGCCCCGTTAGACAGCTGAGGTTTTTGATGCAGCCCATTTGTAGATGGTTGTAATGCTGGAAGTTTTGATGCAGGAGGGTTCAGAGGTGGATTTTGATTCCCTTGCGAATCAGGCAACGGCAACTGCGAGAACACATGATCTTGAGCAGTGGCACGCCCGTTGACATGTTTTTTGGGAGAGGAAGCAGCCCCATTGAGGTTTCGCCGACCACTATTATAGCCATTTGTGTCGAAAGCACCTTTATTGCCGCCCGGCTGCGGAGTCGACTGCGCGGACCCATTGTACTGCTGATATATGAGACTATCAAAGCCCGACAGATGGATGGTATTGGGTCGCGAGGACTTCAAGTTTAGGTGGGACTGGGCATTGCCATTCGCCGGAGGGATCGGCACCAGGCTGCGATCAATCGAATTGAACAGAAGACTGCTCTCGTCGGCGTTGGCCGTTGGATGATGGGCAGAGTCGATGGGGAACATGGTGCTCTTTCAGGAAAGGCATCGACCTCTCCGTGGCGTACCTCGATGGCACAGGTTTTGCTATGAATCAATGTGGCAGATATTCGAGAGAGATGATGGGCTGTGCAGCCTCGAGCCAGCGAAGGAATGCACGGCAGATTTGATTCTTGCGAGATGGTGTGAGTGATGAAGTTCTTGACACTCTTCAGGGCCCCATGAAAGGTGCTTCAGCACAGAAGCGAGGTCACGGGGGAGCCGCCAACCGTTTACGTCTCGACTCGACGTCCTCGAACGAACCTCGACCGACTCCATGTCTTCTTCACACAGTCCAGCACCCCGCCGTCACGTCTCGCAGTCCTCCACTCGAAATGTTACAAAGCCCTTGGAGGGTAGCACCGGCCAAATCTTGTAACTGCTCTTTTCTGCTCAGGCATCGACTTGCAATTCATATTCCTGCCGTAATCATTACCCGGATGCTACTCCGCGACCATGAATCGTATCCACCGTCTCCTAGTTGAGAATGACCTGCGCATTTTATTGAACCATTGCCCGTTTCCTCGATGCTAACTGCTGGTTCGCCACGTCGGAACTACAATTAGATGGAGTATCACCTGCTTCAAGCTTGAGTCATGTATGTAAGAATCCCATTCCCCCTCCTGTTTTTTCACCCGTGCAAATCTATTGGTTTCAATCGCTTATACTCGCCAGTGTAGATTTTGCATCATATACGGTAGTTGTCGCGTCGCACACCAAAATGCCCATTAAGATATCATTTGCAATGCTCTGGTTGACGTTCAAGAACTTGAAACCATTGAGAAAAGGCAACGACAAGGTCCTGTGAAAGCGCTAGTTGTTGTGCAGTTGGCTGGCTGCAGAATGATTCACATCATCTGCGTTCTTAGCCGCTTAAATTCACACTTCAACTGGACAACAACAAGAGAGTATTCGTACAGTTTTGGCACATGATACTTTGCTAACCCCATTATTTGTTGATCAGATTTCATCCGTGTAAGGTCTCCGATTGCCACTGACCTCGTTTAGCGAAGAGATAGGTGGCACCCTACAATAAATACTGGTCAGACCACGGCCATTGAGAGCGCAAGTACGAGCCTTGTATGGTACAAATGAGGCAATATACCTGTTCTCATATTTTAGGTTCTGGTACAACTGTTATCTTCTCCGGAAAGGGACGTCAGGCGAATAAGAGGCGTTTGTGTGCGAAAATAAGGTGGACTGCACATTTGCAGTCAGATATGCAGGCATCGTGATATGTAAAGTAGTGTAGCGTTGCTATTAATCAACATGTATTTCAAGAAATCGATAGCTTAGTTTGTGACACGTATTCGAATTGATCAGACTTGATTATTTGAAAGGTGGTTAACGCAAGTGAATGCTAGAACGGTTGTGGTGTTCTAGCTTGAGAAGTCCATCCCTATATATTTGCATCAGAACGTGAATAGTGATATGTAAATAAAATATCCGTGAAAGCCCTAATCATGAAACCTGTAAATGCAACCCTCCTGCTATGCAACCTCGCCATGCTGTCCAGTCCAGTCCAACCCAACCCAGTCTGACCATAATACACAGAAATGTAGATGATTCTTCATTACATATACTTAGTAGGAAATTGGATCTGGGGATTCACTTCCCGTTGACGCAGCCTGTCTCTGCGGTCTCACCGGTTTGAGCACCTTACGAGCTATGATACTATGCCCATCCGATTGCCTTGGTGATGCTTTTTTCCGACCAACCGACCGTATGGCCGCCATTCGCTTATTTATGGCCCTCGAGGGCGTCGCGACTCGAGGTGCGGCTACGAGATCGCTAAGACTGTACTCGAACTTGCTGAGCGGCGGCGGCGAGGAAGATTCATGCTTTATTTGGACTTGCGGGGAGGATGGAGGAAGAGGGATTTGACTTGGGGAGATTTGAGCCAGCTCATCAATTTCGTCATCGTCAAGATCATCTTGGAGTGGGTCTCCAAATGTGCGGGTTTTGGGTGTTTGGAGGGGGAGAGGAAACTCGATGCTTTCGATGATGTCCGGAATGGGACTTAAACTTGGGGAAGTCGAATCGCGGACTTCGCCTACGAGGTTCATCGTTTCGTTGTCATCGTTTTCGGGTTCGTTTTCAGGCTTCGAAGGTTCATCCTCGGTGGGTATGACTTCTTCTTTCTCCTCTTGTGAATCCGGAATTTCTTTAGACTCATCGATTACTTCATCCGCTTCTCCTGTTTCTTCCTCCGAATCGAGCACCTCCTCAGGCTCTCCTTTGTCAAATACTTCTTGCTCTGAATCAAACATTTCATCGTCGACCTCATCATTGTCGATATTGGGAACAACTCCGTTCCCCAGACTCTCCGACGTTCGATGCGGACGAACTTCAATTGTGAGGTTTAGAGTACTACGGGTGCTGGTTAAATCACTCTGTTTATTTGGCTTTGGCAGTTGTTGACATTGTCGAATTGGTGAGCTCGCTACGTCTTCACTTTGCAAATCTTCACCCAGAATGACACGTCGCTTCTTGGTTGGTGGTTCAGAGTCCATATCCACTATTCCAGCGTCCTCACTTGCCGGAAGCTCTTCTTCTCGAGGTGATCTCTCGTCCCTGTGCTTGAGGTAACAGTAGTAGTACTGTTGTATAACTTTAGGAGGAACAGTTGACCATAGCTCATAAATGTCAGCCCATGCTAGTCGTTTATTTTCCTTCCAGTCCACTAAACGTTCTTCTTCCTCTTTAGTGAAAAAATATTTCCGTTTTGGACCGCGTTTGCGACCTGTTCCCGTTCCTCTTTTGACAGAGCTGTTGGCTGTATATATATGTCGATCATTATGGGCCGTAGGCGTCTCTATATCGGTTTGTAGTAAGTCTGAAGCCTCATTTTCGGAACGGACATTTGCGCTCGAAAATGATGGGTGCTTGCGGTTCGATCGTTGAGGTGCCCATAGACTAGCTTTAGGAGACGAGTGTCGCTCCTCAGTTTGCGGAGGTCCTGAAACCACAGTCGGCGGCCGTTGAGGAGTTACAAATGGGAGTGGAGGGGCCATCCATCTGGGATCCGTAGCTGGTGGTGGCCCAGCAAAATTGCCCATGAAGCTTGCAAGCTGCGACCAGACAAATTTCCCTATTTGTTCAAACAGCGCAGGGTCGGGCTGAGCAGGGAACATCGTTGGTTGCATAGGTGTGGCAGTCGGATTGAGCGCTTCCACCGTAGGATTGGCTGGAGTTGCTTGTATTTGTTCTACACGGTGACTTTCGGGAGGATGTAGAGGTATTGGCTCTACTGTTTGTATTTGTTCTACATTGTGGCTTGCGGTAGGGTGTGTAGGAGTTGGCTCTTCTGCTCGTATCGCGGCAGGCGCATGTGTAGGCGGAGATGGTGAGGGTAATGGAGATGGCGATGATGCGTCCATGTGTGCCGGGGAGGTCTTCTTCGCACGTGAAACAGCTTGCGAGAGTTCGTCTAGATCGTCGTCGCTAAATTCGTCTACGACATGTTCGGTGAAGCCTCTAAGCAGGTCTTCCGCAGTTCCATCTCCCTCGATGTCTTGTTCGTCGCGCATGCTCGCTATGTGGCCGTTATTCACGATAATCTCCCCCGTTCTAAGGTCAATCTCGTCCCCTACTCCGCTGAAGTCCCTTTCGTATTTGGCAAATATCTGCTCGAACCGGCTCTTGAGCTTGAGATCGTTCTTCCGTCGATCGCGGATGAACTCTGGGTCGCTATGATCATACTGGTCTGGATGCAGGAGTTCAAGGCGCTGCGCAGGCGAGGGCTCCATTGTTGGGCAAGGGAGCGGTGTTCAGGAGGATGGAGATGGAGGTGGAGGTGGAGGTGGAAGGTAATTAATTGGTGTATGTAGTAGGCGCGTTTGCGGAGCTCTCAGACGCGACCCCTGTCGTTTATTGCCCTACTCACTTTAGGTTATCGATAAGGCGCCCCTACGACCCGCATCATGCAGGTGCACATGGACATGCGAACTATAGGTAATCGTCACTTCGCTCTCTCGCTCGTTCACTCCCTCACTCGCCCAGTCACCCAGTACATCTTTCTTCGCAGACACCCGAAAACAATCCTAGGTTCCTATTATAGAGTGACAACAACTCGGAAGGATGGCAAGGCAATACTGTCAAAAATGCCGAACGCCGATTACCCTCGATCCTTCCCTCGATGCGCTTAACCCAGCAGCATACAAGCTCCTCACAAGTGCGCAATTTGCTAAAAGATACTTCCTTAGACTGGCATATTGGTTTCTGACTCCCAAATAGACTCTACCGTTCCATCTACATCAAACATCAAAGCAGGTTCTCGCCAGTCTCGTCCTGCATATTCCCAACAACGCCGCGATGATTACCAAGGAGCTTTACAGGACGCCCGAAACCCTACAGTCAGGCGTTCCGTTCCTTCTGGACGTTATAGCCAACGTGGATCTACTCATAACAAGTTCGCGAATCCAACCATGTCCTTCGTGGAAATTGGGGAGTCCCAGGTCTTTCAGGCTCCAACCCAGAACAATACTAATGAGACAGATATAAATACAAAGAGGAGGTCGTCATCGATAACAACTCGCGAAATTTCAAATGAAGCGGAAACCACAAATCGTCTTTTCGAGATATTATCTTCCCGTTCCGATATAGACCATCCAATATGTGTCGAATGTACAGAACTTGTTATGGATGGCCTGCAGAAACGTCTAGGCACTGCAACCCGTGAACGAGACGCATACGTAGATTATCTGCGTAGAGCGAATACAGATGTTCCTACAGAAGAGGAGCTGCACCAGGCCCGCCAGGATTTGGAGCATGCTCGTGCAAAGGAGACTTCGGCGTTTTCTGAGCTAGAGAAACTTGAAGCAGAGAAGGCTGCTTTAGACCAACAGCTTACAGACCTTCATGAAGAAGAACTCGAACTTACCAGGGTAGAAGAGAAGTTCTGGCGAGAACGAAATGCCTTCACAGCGACTCTCACCTCCTTCCAGAATGAGAGAGATGCCCTTAACACCCGGTATGACCATGACGGGAAGCAACTGCAGCGTTTGCAACGTACAAATGTTTTCAACGATACCTTTTCCATCACTCACGATGGCTATTTCGGCACAATCAATGGCCTACGCTTGGGAAGATTATCCAATCCAGTAGTCGAGTGGAATGAGATTAACGCCGCCTGGGGTCAGACATGTCTATTACTCGCCACAGTAGCCGAAAGGCTCGACTTCAAGTTCAAGGACTATGCGCTTAATCCCATGGGATCAACGTCAAGCATTGATAAATACGAGTATCCTCAGACTACCTCCAATGACCCTTCCCATCCCATGAAACCTCGAGTAACTAAATACCAACTCTACTCAACCGGAGACCTCCCTTTAGGACTCAACTTCTTACATCGTCACTTTGACAATGCTATGATTGCTTTCCTAGAGTGTCTGAGGCAGTTGGGAGATTTCGTTGAGCATGCCCCGCCATTGCCAGGTCAGGGTCTGGGCCAGGGACTCAAGATGCCTTACGAGATTAGAAAGGATAAGATACATGACACAAGCATCAAGCTGAGTTTTAATCAGGAGGAGAATTGGACAAAGGCATGCAAGTATACACTTACTTGTTGCAAGTACCTTTTAGCTCATGCTAGTCATGTTGAACCGGGTGGAAGAAGGAGATGATCTTGATACCCATAATAATTATATATATTGTAATTTATTGCTTGTTATACTCTAACGGTTCTAGTGAGCATGATAATTGTTCAATGAATTATTTTTATTAATTTCAAGTTTGGTAGGCCCTGAGCCCTGAGCCCTGCTGTGTCTGTTGATTGGACGAGAAACAAAATTTACACACCTACAACTAAGAATCAATTAGTTTTCTATGATTGGGAAACTGCATGACTATATAAGTTGTGTAATTATAAAGGTTAAGAGAATAGGGGTTGCTAGTTCTGGGAAAATATGCCGAGCATGTACTCGAAGCCAATGTGGTACCTAGGATAGACGTATCTTATCTAGATGGTTGATCTAGACGGCGTATCTGCGTGTCATTTTTGATGACGCACATGAGATACAGACAATGTGACAAAAGAATATCCTAGGCGATTCGAAATGTAATATTCATGAAAGGTTGATGGAAATGAAATGTGCGTGAGGTTCCACGTGATGAACCCAAACCTGATTTGGTGTGCCAGCTGGGCTGGAGTGGTTTGGCGTATTCCCACCTCCCTTCAAATCACCAGCGATAAAGTGAACTACCCCAGCCAAATCACATCGAACAACACGAAAACCTGCGTCGCTTGAATCTTCCGAACCTTCGAAATGTTTTTCATGTAGTCGCATCCCGACGAACAACCCATCTGCAACTCTCGAGGCCCCCGAAGCTCTGCAAGGTCTATACCGGAAGACCGTTAGCACGATCGTAGAGTTTTCCATTCATGCCTGCGCATGCTCGTAATGGCGTAAAACACCGAAATATGCAGGGCGCTTGGTTTTGAAAGGAATACACATAGTTGTGGGCTGGTGGTGAATCAATGTCCTTAGAAAAGGGTAATCTATATATTCAAGACGACGCTGAACTCATGAAAGGAATGACGCCCATCGCATGAACTATAGAGACGCATATCTGTACATGGTATACAAGTGTCGGACTTCAGCCAGGAAAAACTTGCGGGTTTCCAGCCTCTGTTTGAGTCCTGCAACCCGTACAGGATTACATGGCTCCACTACCACTCGTCGAGGTGTACGAAGGTATCCTCGTATATCACGACCAGCACGGATGCTTGGAAAGCTGAAGCGACATCCGAATCCTTGAGAATTTGGCAGTGTACCTCATGCACCATCTTAAAATAAGAAGCAACCTTGAGGACAGCTCTGGTCTCCGACCGCTACCTGGGACCTCTGCATGATTCGGTATGGTATTTCTTGAGCCTCAAGAACCATATTCGTCTGCTTTTATTGCATTCATTAAACTTCATTCAAATATCCTCACAATATCTTCAAAAGCTCAACGAAGTTTGCCTGGCACCTTGTGCTAGGCAATAAATAATAGTCTTCCCAATAACATTGGGTTTGAAAAACGAATGTTTATTGCTCATCATTCGATGAACCTAATTCCTCTTCCTTGTTTGCTGTTCTTCTTCCTGACGTTTTCTATTTCTACTCTCTTTTTCTCCTGATTTGAACGAACTAAAGATTATTGTTTGGCAAGTATATTTCATATCAAATTGCGTTGTCTTTCAAGAGCTTGGGGATGTGACCTCTTGCGATATATATCAAATTTACCAAAGGCCAGGCTAACCTGTTCCTATAGTTCCATTTACGAGGTGCGCCCACCAATCTACTGCCTCCATCGTGTTCTACCTAGATGCACCCTTCGAGCCTATAGTGACCTCCTCACTAAGAAATTTCTGAGACGCGAAAGTGCGGTCAAAGAATGAACAAACACTGTGCTTAGGCTTTGTCCCACATTCCGTGCCTCACCGCTACGCGCATAATAAGCAGCAGCACATTAACTCTGAGGTTTCAAACAACCACCGCTATCGTTACTACACCCGAGACTCCGTCAACAGGATCGCGCGGCGTGTCCACATTCTTCGCTCTGCAAGACCTCGGCAAGAGCAACTGAGGGAACGTCAGCAGAAGAGGCGGCAGGCAGCAACTTCCACGACCCGAAACCATTCCAGGACAAAGCGGGACTGTGAGACGGCAAAGGTAAGAGGGGAGAGATGAAGCTCTAAGCAAGCTCTAAGCATGCTCATTGTTGTGAACAGGTTCTCTCTCAGTAACGTCACATTGTGCGTGTCCTGATCGCGTCGCCCATTGTGTGGCCAAAGCGGAGGCCCCCTCGCGCTAGCGCCAATTGCGCAGCAACACCGACACGATATTCCCACTCGCAACAACCTTCTCGACATCTCAAAATCCCCTCGGACGGTTGGAATCTGTGACCAGAAGCGCCTCCAATTTTTCCTGTGTTTATTGGGTTTGTGGCCGTTGAGAAACACACGTCGATCGGTCACGTGAGTGAATCCCCAGAGCCAAGCTTTTAAGTTGAAGTTGGATCGCGAAACTTCAACTTGAACTCCTCCACCCCAACCTCACCACGCTCCATCACCACCATCATCAACGCCATCCCTCAAGCCACTACTCTCGTAAACACATCTCGCACAACCCTATTCGAGAACCGACAAACAGTTTACGCGTTACTTCACTGCGCCTCACTGACGAAATGGCGGACGAGGCCACTGCTCCAGCACCAGCAGAAGTCGCGAAGCCCCTGGAAGACTCCACGCGTGTAGAGGGAGCTACTGTAGCTGAAACAAACTCAGACAAGGCTGGCGCAGGCGACGATTCGAGCGCTCCAGCTCAAGGTTAATAGGATCGAGCTGAATCAATGACGTATTCACTAACCTGTTATCAAAGGAGAACACAAACCTACGGATACCGAGACTACCGATAAGAACGTTGTAACGACTGAAGAAGGTGCAGCAAGCGCACAGGAAACGAATAAACCCACAGAGGGCGAAGCTGGTAAGCAGCTCTCACAGCAACGGTTGCGACTCTCCTCCTTGCCACCATGATTCTCGAGTGACACTGGTGCTGATCCAAACGCGTAGTTACAGCCCCCACTGACGCGACCGCTGCGATCAATGGCACACCTGCTGCGGCCAAGAAGGGAGGGCCAAAGCGTAAATCTGGAGCCGGAATCCCGGAACACAAGAAGAAGTCTCTTAGCAAGAAGAAATCTACACTGCAGCTGCGGCTCGATGTTGAGCCAGGACAATATTGGTTTGTTGCCATGAGAGGCTATCCTCCATGGCCCGTCATCATTTGCGACGAAGAGATGCTTCCTGAGACTTTGTTGAGCAAGCGTCCTGTCAGTGCGAAGCGTATCGATGGAACTTACCGTGAAGACTTCCGTGAGGGTGGCAAGAATGCCAAAGATCGACGGTATCCAGTCATGTTCCTTGGCACAAATGAATTGTGAGTTGCCGCGAATTGTGTATCAAGACACGTCTAACCAAACGATTTTTCAGCGCGTGGCAAGTCAACACGGATCTTCAGCCCCTCGACGTAGACGAGATAAAGAAGGATATTACCGAGAAGAATACAAAGAAGTCAAAGGCGCTGTTGGAAGCATACTCAATCGCCGCTGAAGAACATGATCTTCATTGGTTCAAAAATATGCTCGAGGAGCATGAGAAGGCTTTACAAGAAGACATTGAAGCCAAGGCTGTCGCAGAAGCGAAGAAGCAAGAGAAGAAGGAGAAGGGAAAACGAAAGAGCACTGCCAATGTAGTCGAGGATGAAGATGTCGAGATGGAAGATGCTGGCGAGGAGGGAGAAACTCCTGTTAAGAAGGCCAAAGGTACCAAGAAAAGGAAGAAGGATGCTACTGAGAGTGATGGGGAACCAGACAAGGTACGCCCGGCACAACGAAACTTTGCGGTCTTTCTGACACACCGTAGCCTGCGAAGACTCCCAAGATGAAATTGAAACCTCCTAAGGAAGACTCAGCCGCGAAGCCAAAATCTACGACCAAACCAAAGAAAGCTGCTTCCAAGGCTAAGAGCAGCGAAGAAGGGACTGAATCTCCAAAAGTAGAAGAAAAGCCGATGACTGAGGCTGAGCAGAAGGAGAAACGCGAGAAAGCAGGTTAGTACAATCAAGCTGATTTCAAAACGAGCGCAAGTGGCTAATGTTGATTAGTCCTCTACCTCCGCCACAGGCTGCAAAAGGGCTTCATTACTCGCGATCAGACACCAAAAGAGGGTGAAATGGCAAGCATGTCTGGATTCTTCAAGCAGCTAGAAGGCTATGCTGATCTCGAAGCCGACATCATTCGCAAGACCAAGATTAACAAAGTCTTGAAAGCCATCGTTAAGCTCAACTCGATTCCCAAGGAAGAAGAGTTTAACTTCAAGCAACGGTCTATTAATCTCCTTAATAGTTGGAGCGGAGCTTTGGCTGCCGATGCCGATCTACCAGCCGCTGCCGAAACTTCCGCAGAAGCTACTACTAATGGTGTGAACCATGACCGGAAGGAAGAGGCTAAGGATGAAAAAGAAGAGAAGTCAGAGCCCGCTGAGCCCACTACTGAAGAAAAGCCCAAGGATGCCCCGGTCGAGACTGAAGCTCCAAAGGCAGTAGATGCTGATGGTGACATTACACTTACCGATGCCAAAGACGATGTTTCAGCAACTAAGGACGATGCTGCGCCTGCGCCTACGGCCACTGTTGAGGCTTCAGATGCAGCATAGTATGTTTTATAGCTTGTCGACCATCAACTATGCATTGGTTGTAGGTCTTGCTTCACATCTTGAGAAACTCAATAACTATCTCTTCGAGGAGTTTGCGTTGCTAGTATTTACCCCTTTTATCTTGAGGGGGGGTTTATCAGCGGGAAAGGGCAACTGTGGCTTGAGGGCGTAGAGGTGGTATATCCTGCTTTACTCCTGGGTTGGTTGAAGATGGATTTTTGGAGTTTGACTTGATAATCTCGCTGGAGGGGGGCCATTCCTATGGGCGAATACCTTCTGTACATATTTCTCCTAGATCCATTGGTTCTTGGAGAAGCAAAATCAGGGCGGTGGTGGGTCCTTTTGTTTTTCTCTTACTGCGCAAGCATGAATTGCAGAGAATTCTCAAAATTGCTGTTATCTATCTGCAGTCAAAATGCCGTAGTACTAAGTATCCGAATCTTTTAGATCATACATGACTAGCTCATTCTTCGCCCTTTGATCTTGACAATTGGAATTCATGATAGCGAAACTGGGTCCGCTGATCTCTTACATGTTAATTCAACACTAAACCCCTCGATCAACTTTACACTTATTAACGTTTATATAGAGAACTATTAAGTACTCCGGCCCAAATAGTGATGCCCTTCACTGTTGCTTATCATGTAAGGTACAACTGCTCTTTCAAGACGGCGTGGTCTTCATAGCCCTCCTTGCCCACTTGAATCTTCATACTCTCTAATACTCTCTCCTTTGCGTTTGGAACCCTCACATCCTGTCCTGCGAATGCTCCATATGTAGCCTCCCAGTTAAATGGCTTGAGAGCTTTCCAAATCCGATGTATCGTTGATGGGGGGAGTGGAATCACTAGAGTCAAAGATCAGTCTGTATATCACATTGAGGAAGGGAACAGATTCCTACTATTCGGGAGTGACCACATAAAAACATATGTTACCGTGCCGGGTAGTCGATCAACGGTATGAGCAGACTTGACAGACTTGTAAGCATAAAGGCACGCCTTCAGAGCCACAGCCAAATACTCACCGGAACAGTGAACAAAGAGTCAGCAATGAACAAAGTTTTATTCCAATACAACACTAGACTGCCATCAAAGTGACCACCGGTTTTAATAGCAGTCACCCCATCGATGATGTCCTCCGTGGGACCTTCAATAAAGCGTCTAACACCGTGCTCATCTTTGCGGTTTAGCCACTGTTCATCCTCGCGGGACATGTAGATGGGACAGTTGAAGATCTTGGCCCATTCGAGGTGAGTGGTGTAGAAATGTGGATGCGAGATTACGATAGCTTTTAAACCCCCCTTTGAATTGATCTATGAACTGGTTAGATATATTGGTGTCGAAGTTGAAAGAGGTAAGCTTTTGATATGGAAATAACGCCACGCACGAATTCGATTGTTTTGTCATCGATGTAGGCGATCAGGTCCCAGAGGATATTGCCATACTCTGTCTCGAGGAAAATAGCTCGTTCCCCAATTCCAAGCTATTTCTGGTAAGCAATTTTATGTACAACCTTGCTTTCTTGTAGATCGTACTTTTAGATCTGTAGAAATGAACCAAATGCGTTTGTCGGCCTTGTCTTGGATGATTTGATTCTCATGTTTGCCTTGTTCGCGGCCTAGAGACGTCCATACTTGGCCTCCGGGAGGAACATATTGCCGTGGATCCTACGCACGAGTGAGCTTGCGGATCACGATGCATTACGTCATGTGAGGAGATAAGTGGTTGTACTTGACAGATTCTACACGTTTTGGGAGCCTCGGAAAACGGAATGTCGAATTGGGTTCCGCAGGTGTTACAGAGTAGGAGATCGTCGCTAGAAACCATTTTTGCTGTAATGGGCTGTCGGGGTAGAGGGCCGGCTAAGAGCGTGCTTAAGAATGCTTCAAGAGTGGGGGTGAAATGAGGGGGTATCTTCAAAGGTGGTTTAACGAGCCGTTTAGGGGATCACGAGCTGTATCAATTTGCACTACAACGGTTTGTTTGTATGCCCGAAAATTCATATTGACAGCTTCTTGTGACGAAGGGATATCTCATGCAGATCCTGATTGCAGAAATTATACAATCCAACTCATGCAGTTAATACATCCATAATGCTACCTTGCTCCATGTCAAAAATCTATCCCAATAACGCCATGATGCTGGGGAAGAGAACTGTTTATCGTTCAATCACACCCTTGATGATCCAGACCTCACCGTTGGAGACCTTGTCTGCAATACTTGAGACTTCGATGTTTCCAGGTTGGATCTAAACTCCTGTTAGTACAAGTCCGGTATCTGCGATTCTCATATAGCCATACCAGCTTTTTTCCATCTTTGCTCTCATACCACACTTCGTTACCAGCTAACGTCTTCACTTTCTCACCTTCCTTCCATGGACTTTCAGTGACAATGTGCCTTTCTACGAAATGCCGTAAATTCCTGTGTGCCCGGTCTTCGCCATCTTGGCCATCATACGCATTCGAACCGAAGCTATCATAATCTTGCGGGTCCTCCCATGGCTTCCTCTTCAGCCCCTTCATAACAGTGTTGTCCGGAGCAAGGACAGTTGCATTATGGGAAGCATCATCTAATCTATCCGAGACCGAGTCGATATCTCGTGTCAGCCCACTAAAGATTGCAATAGTTTGTGTTTTCCCGATGACATCGGAGATAATGATACCGGTGGAGGCATCCGCTCCTGGGTTCGTCTCGCTGGTGGGAGGCATGAGTGGATTTAGTAGAGCTTGTATATTAGGAACGTTGAACTTTTCTAAGATGGACTTAGGAGATTGGAAAGGGGCCGACGAAGCAAGCGCAAGGCAAAAGGTTGCTATGGGTAATGAGAGTAGAGCTGTAGGCTTCATATTGTGTGGCGTTGAGAAGTGGATGACTTGTTTGGAGCATGGTGAAGCGGGCGGGGACGTCATATCGCGCCAAGCCTCTCACGTGCCAGCGCGTGCTGTCCTTAGCGTGCTTTTACTTTACTTCACTTACCGAGCTCACCCCAACTCCTTCCTTTCACCTTCCTTCAACCTACGCCCCGCTTGCTGGGTTCACAACAAACCTTGCTCTACTTGATGGGATAAAGAAATGAACTTTCCGACTGTCACCGAGGTAAGATACTTGTCTTTACGTTCACGATCAGCTTCTTACATCTTTCAGGATGATCTTCACAGTTTCCACTCCAAGCATTTCCCTGGAGCTTCTTTGCCTGTAGCCTTCTTCCTTTCGCCGCCGGTGCATGACGACATCGTGCAAGAAGAAGATGATGGCCTAGGGTATTACCCAGATGGTGTCAAACGTACTCTCACTCACGAAGAATACGCGATCTTCAGGCACAGCGAAATCCATGCCATTCTCAAAGCCAGGCGTTCGCAAGACGTGCCAACTACCAACGACTCACCAACACACAGTTGTAGTTCTAATGATAGAGACCTCCAGCGCTCGACTACTGATACCACAAATGGACAAGTGAAGCGTCGCTCAAGGACAGTCACCGATAAACGAAGAGCATACAAAGCTAGACAAAATGCCAATCGCAAAAGGCGCCTGAAAGAGAAATCAAAACATGCAAACATGGAATCCGAAAAGAGCGAGATGGGTCCACGAAACAACAAACCACAAAGCAACAAAGATGCGGATTCTGGCGAGGAGAGCGACGAGTGGACACCTCGACGACAAGCTAAAGGACCCGATAACATCAAGGAAGTCGCTTTTGACCTGGATTATTGAGGTATTGCAACTAATCAGCGGAGTATCTTGCGGAGTATCTTACTTCACTGACCCTACCACTCCATCAGCTTTGGACAATTAAACTTATGGTCATGATTTGCTTCATCCACTCATGGTGTGTACCTAGACACCCATTCAGTTGGCAGAGAGCTGGAAGGTCACAATGGCTAGCTGGTTTATTCATTGTTGGACATCACAGTATAACAAGGTGACGTTCCTGGGGCGTAACAACCCTACCATGGTACGTGATGCTCTTCTCTCCTATCTATTTCTGTGACATGATGAAAACCCATGTATCGTCATCCTTAGTCGTAGGCATTCGTGGACCTTTGAACATAGATGGCGCAAGATGGGATCCAAGCCTCATGCCTTGCATGTATGGTTCGGGACGATTCGAGCCTATGTTGTCATTGTTCCCGTCATTGACGAATAACAATCTTCTCTCTGAGCAAAACTTCCGAATACGCATTTTACTCTCCTTGGATCTACAAGTGGCACTGCTAATTCCCGTGTTATTAGGCATACCATATGAAGCGTCTTAGGCTCCAGCCTAGGACGCTGTCTTTAACGCCGCCTGCAGATGTAAGGTCGAGTAAGTCCTTGAGTATGCACCAAGGACATGCGATTGATAGATGGGTTCATGTTTATAGGCCATAGTTCAGTGGCTAGGCTAGAGTCGAGAGCGCTGTGAGTAACTAGCAATGTATTAGTTCTAATAAAAACCCAATATCATCTCCGATTGCAGAGAGCACTTACATCATAAACAACGCTGTTATGGCCATAGTTTTGTCCAAACTATTAATTCAGGAGCATTAGCAATTGTTTATCCAAGCACCTGGGCACCTGAGTGACCCGCTAGAAGTGTGGCTTGAGGTGTGGCTGAGCTGTTGCGGGACGCAGATCGGAAGATCATAATTTCTATCTTCCACAAGCAACAACAACTTACCCTTACAATAGCTTTTAGCACACAGATAAAAGTTTCAGGAATCGTCATGTCAACAACCGATGCCAACGACACTGCTGATGCTACCATTCAGTCAGTATGGGCTGACAAATTCCGCGGGGTAAGTCCTCAAAAATATTCCATGTCCCACCTATGACTGACATGTTGCGCCTAGGCCACAGTAGAGGATCTCGACCCTCCCCCCGCTCTCTCAGTTCAACCAGAGGATCCCATTTCTCATGCACTCATGAGCGCCTTTGAGCGCGACTATACCCACCTCACCGTTATTTCACATGAGAACCGTGCGCTGCTTGGCTACATCAACATCCCCCGATTACAGCAGCTATTGAAGGAGAAGAAAGTTAAAGAGAGCGACCAGGTTGAGCAGGCCATGACCAAGTTTAGACGGAGAGGAAGGACGTACAAGATCATCACCATGGACACAACACTGGAAGAGCTTGATGCGTTTTTCAAGGGTGGCCCGGACGGTAACGAGGCTCAGGACTTTGCGGTTGTGACGGATGGAAGTAGGAAGTTTGTATTGGGTGTTGCTACGAAGGAGGATCTGGAAAGCTTCCTCAAGCGGAGAGCTTAGGAGAGTGGAATCGGCTGATGGCCTTGCATTAACACGGTGTTGGGTGTTTTTGGAGTTGGAAGGCGGTTCTTCCACGACGGCGTGGCTCAACTCTCGCGCTCGTCTCTATGCTAAGTCGAACTCCTGGTGGATTACTCTATTTGCCCGTGTGCTGAAGGGCAAGATATGAAATTCTAAAAAGAGAGAAGAACCTCGCCATAAAACAAATGAAGATATTATATTAACCCCTGCAAAAGACCAGTTCTCCTGAGTGTTAGCTGTGCTGCATACATATAGTGAATCAAACCGACTGAGCTCCAATATTTCAATCAACTACCTAAGCATAATCCATCAATTACTATTCTTATCTCTCATTGCGCCCCGTCCGTCTGAATCAGCCCACTGCGTCATGGCGCACGGATACCGAAGGAACAAACGTTTCGAGCGGCCCATCGACCTTACCGACACAACTCCGCGCTTTCTAATGATCTCGACCACAACGCCGCCCTTCATAACGACCGCTTCCCTTCCGGCTGGCAGGCCTCTCCGCCGCCTCCTCCTCCTCCTCCTCTCCAGATCCCCAAAACCACCAGAGGTCCATCTCCCTCCATGACCAAAAGAACGCTCTTATCCCCATCCGCCTTCGACGTACTCTTATCGCGTCGCTTCGCTGCGAGCCCGTCCCGACGGCGGC